>PNEQ01111999.1:0-28428 GCA_003012365.1 Medauroidea extradentata
GTTATTTTTACGAGGCAACAAAAAAAGTGTGATTTTCTTTGTCGTAAAACATTTTGAAAAAATTTTTTTTTCGCATTTTTCAATACTTTATTATATTCCTCAGTAGCAACTTGCATGCTATGCCAAATTTCAACGATCCAAGTCAATTCCTTTGAAAGTTTTGTAGTTTTTCAAATAGAAGAATTCCACTTTTTAACCAGTTGTAGTTAAAAAACTACGTGTCTGAAAAAAGTTATATTTCGTGTAACGAAAGTCGTAATACAGATGTATCGAAGTAACCAAAAACCATTCACAAAAAATTTCTTGCAGAGCACCCTTAATTCCTGTCAGTATCAAGAATATTTTACCGACAACTCTCCAGCTGAGCACTGCAATTGAAGTAAAAACGAGGATCCTTGGACGCAAATAACTCCATAAGCGCCCGACTTAGTGACTACTAAACTAGGACACAGGCTACACTGGTAATAGTATATAAATATGGAATGTTTACGAGTGTCACAATGACCATAATTTAGTCCCACGTAAGCACGCGATAAAATACGAGTGTACTGCAGTGCCAACAGGACAATGAGAAACACTGTGCTTCTCGTTGCTGCCTGCTGACTTCAGACACAATGAGAATTGCTCTCTTGATCAACATAAACGCCTCCCTTATGCAGTGCAAATGAAGTGAAGTTTTAATCAAACACCTAGACGCAAGCGATTCAATTTGGCTGCTGTCTTCTACGACTTGCCTCGTGTCTTGTTACCCTTTGGCCACCAAATTTGAGCCTCGTCAGAAAGGTACAGATTTCCGAGATAGAAAGGTACAGATTTCCGAGATTTGAACTTCTGTAACCATAACGCTGAATCTATCTACAGGCGCTTGACGTATCCGGCGACATGATTCATGCTTGGGAAAATCTGACAACCCTCAGTAGACTACATCGGAACCTTCTCTAACTTTCCCCACGGCTCGAGTTAATGACTTTTGGGAGTATGAAACCTACCCTGTACTAGTCAAGGTCAATGTCCCTATACTCTGTCCATTTTAAGGTTGCAGCAGAAATTAAACTTGCTAACGAAATAAATTAAAGAAATTGAATTGTATCCTGATTCCTCGCATTGTGATCGTGCCGAAACACAGTTACCCTTGTATTTTTCAATATTTCAAACGAAATTTATGCTGAGCAAAAATGTTATTGTCATTCACTTGAATGAATCAGCTGCATCCTCCGAAAGAGCGAGGTTACATCGCAATGATAACACATTGGACTCACGTTCAAGTGGCCCATGTTCAATTCTCGGCTCCGGCATTCCTGATTTATATTCTCCGTTGATTCCTGAAACCGCTGCTGGCGAATGCTGCTATGGTTCCTTAAAAAGAAGGCAGTGGCTAATTTCTCTCCCAGTTGTGGTCATTGTGTCAATATTTTTATCCCAGCCTCTATTGTCTTCGCTGTTGACTGGACGTAAAACCGACTTATCTAATTCAGTTACACTCCAATCCCTTTTCCATACAGACTTATTTCCTTATCAGCCGTAACTTTTCCAAGGCTACACCAAACATGGCATAAACGTTTGGTTAAAATGCTTATTGCAACCGCCATCCACTTTTCAACACACAAAATTGTACTTCGAAAATTTGCTGGCAAATAGCACTTACAGTAACGTCTGAAATTTGATTAAATCCTTACATGTTCATTCGTACATCAAGCAACAGCTGAGAAAATATTAATTATATGTAGACTTCTGTGGATTTCATTTAAAAAAAGAAGCTTGTACTGTAATACCTTTTACAAGCACTAAGTTACCTTCTACGCCCTGCTGAAATACATCACTTGTAATTAAATTATGTAACTGACGGTTTTCTGCAAGCACTTGCTCTGGGGGTTGATTAAATATAGCGTTAATGGGTGCAACGCAAAATTCGCACCTGCGTTGCGTCTGGTAGCACTGTGATGGAATTAAATACGCACTCAATGTAGTCTAAGGAAGAGGTCACTTCATGTGAACAAAATTGTTGTAAATATGCACCACGTCCAGGTATTATTTAGTGTATATTACGTCAAGTAAACGTAACATCAGTTTTCGACTGCTCGGAATTTTAACTTGCACCCATAATATGCAAGTCAGAATAGTAGTATTAAGGTAAGTAAGATATCTGTGGAACGCAAGACGGGACTATCTACATTGCTATGTTGCCCCATTGTGTACATAAAATTACATCGTACAACATTTTGCCACTAACATTTTTGTCTGCAATTTATACCAGGATTCGAGTGGTGTGTTTATTATGCGTTTGTTTCTGTACATACACACACACTCTAAATATATGTATATATTATATGTATATATATACATGTATGTATATACACATGTGTGTATATATGTATTTATATATGAATACATTGGAACCTCGTTAGTACAAACCCTGTTAATACAAAGTTCTCATTAATACAAAGCTATTTTCTGTACCCTTGTAATGAGATTACAAATTAAATATTAACTTGAATGCTCAATAAAAAGTTCCCTTACATATAAAACGATGTAATAGCAAATTTCGTGGTTAAAAGAAGTCATGGTGGAGGTAAGAAACTGGTTTTTTGGGACTAAACATCCTGGAATTATATTTACAGAACTTCTTGAAATTTAATGGACATCTGCTAGTAGAAACCTCATTTTTACAAAGTGCAATAATTTAGGTCCCTTCACGTTTGTATTAATGAGGTTCGACTGTATATGTGTGTATATATATATATATATATATATATATATATATATATATATATATATATATATATATATATATATATACGTATACATGTATATATGTGTATGTATTATGTATGTGTGTATATATGGGTAAGTGGATAATTGAGAAACCAAATGTTTTCAGAATTCAGCTCATCTCAATGACCTGCATTTATCTCAATTGAAAACATTGGCATGAACTTGCCACCCCACTTTTCTGCTGTCACTTTTTGTTTAACAAAACTAATAAAAAAATTAACTGTGTACCTTACATTTGTCTGATCGTCAACTATCACGAATTTCTGGCATGTAATTTCAGCTACCGAGCACAGCAAATCGAGCAGAGTGTGTGAAGAAGTACCTCAAGAGATCTCTCCAAGCGCTCCAGCTAAGTTATGTGGATCTGTATCTGATCCATAGTCCCTATGGCTTCCAAGAAGAGGACAAGGTGGTTCCATTACAGCAGAGAGTACTTGATCCAAGCACAGATCTCATCAGTCTCTGGAAGGTAGGTAAGGCACATGGTTCCATTCTCGCAGAGAGTACTTGATCCAAGCACAGATCTCATCAACCTCTGGCAGGTAGGTAATGCACATGGTTCTTCCATTCTCTCAGAGAGTACTTGCTTGATCCAAGCACAGATTTCATCAGCCCCTGGAAGGTAGGTAAGGCATATGGTTCCATTCTCGCAGAGAGTACTTGATCCAAGCACAGATCTCATCAGCCTCTGGAAGGTAAGGCACAATTCACGATACAGAAATCAATATGCTGAGTAGAACTTTCCATTGTACGGTAAACGATAAACGGTCAAATAATGTTTTGGTTTCCGATCCGTTTTGCATCTGTTTGGTACCAAAATGCAATTACTAGGGACTCTGAATTTTCGTGAACAGATATTTTCAACAGTTTACAGCTGTACAACTTCAGCTCACAGGCACGATTGCCGGCTGCATGTGTATTTGTGCAAAGTAGTTAGCAGGTAAAATGGCAAGACTCTGAGAATAAGAACAGCCAATCACTGTCCACGAAGCATAGCTGCAGATGTTCACATTGAAACAAGTTTGCTGCAAAAATTTTATCGCGAAAATTCAGTGTGTGTATCTATTATCCCATAATGAAGTCGCGTGCAAATCAGGTTAGCCGTAACTTTATTTAAAAAACAATTTTTGAGGCTCTCTATATATCAATACATGCTGCGATAGTGTCATAATTAGAGCTCTCGTCGTTAAACATTTCTATCTGGGTTCGAATCCGGGTAGGGCCACTCCCGAGTTTTTGGCGAGTTTAAACGAGGTGCTCCCGTTTCCCTTGCCTTTGCGTTCCGCCGCTGCTCCGTACGTACATCACATCAGTCTCATCAACGTTCATATTCCTGATGTCAAGAGCTGAACAAAATATCTTAATCCACTCCAAATATGTCTGTCAACACAAGTTAAAAGTGGTAAGCATCGTGCGATATTGCCGATTACGTAGCATCAATTAAACCCAAAATCAACATCTCTGCCGCTTTCGTATTCAACTTGGATGAACAGAAGCTTACCTTAAAGTGGCGAGAAAATGTGTTATTACGTAGTTAAGAATAGCATTACTAGTATTTTATTATTGTAGGCATATAGCGAAAATTATCAACCGTTGCCACTTCGAATTTGTCATGTGCTGTTACCACATACGTCAGTAATAGCCGTATCCGATCAAAAATAACTATTGACAGCACACGTTTTGCTATAATTATATGGAAATAATGCCTAATTGATGAAAAAAATTAATAATTCATAGACGTATATGTATTTTCTTTCTGTAGAAACTATTTTCATTTGCATGTCACAGGTATCGTCAAGTAATATAATATTAATACACCAATGCTGGGAAAAAATGTAGGTGATAAGGATACAGTAAAATATTTTTAGTTAATTTAATATTTGGTTGAGGAAGTAGTTACTAGTGAAATACATTTCACGTAATTGATTTTATTGAGGGCACTGTATCTGTGATTATTGTGTTAATATACAGGATTATCGAAAAAGAATGATAACATTTCAAAGTACTATAGTTTTGAGACTGGTTACCGTATTCAAACGATTCTACCACCAAACTGTCAGGGAAGGATGAAAGTTTTTTTAAGTGGTGTACGACAGTCCCACAGTGACCTTGGGAGTAACGAACACCCGAACGCGTCACCCGGCATCTGTCCCAACGTATCAGTGAAATGGCGACCGTGCAGCAGAAAACACAGTGCGTGCTGTGGTTTGCAGAGTTCAAGTCTCCAGTGACCGTGCAACGAAAATTCAGGCGGGAGTATCCGGGACAACATGTACCAGATCGTGCGGCTATTTCTCGTTCGGTAAAATATTTCCGTGGAACATGTAATGTTGACAAGAATACGTCACCAGGGCGGCCACGAACTTCTGATGATAAGGTTGAACAGCTTAGGTTATCGTGTGTGTACGCAGCCCTAAAAAGTCAATTTCCCGCCGCAGTTTGGAGCTTGGCATTCCGAAGACTACCGTGCAAGATGTTCTTCGCAAACGTTTCAGATTACATGCCTACAAAATTCAAATGAGACATGAAATTAAGCTAGAAGATCGGCCCAAACTTTTCGCATTCGCTGCCTTCATGCTAAATGAAATGGACACTGAAGGCACTTTTTATAATCGGGTGCTTTACAGTGATGAAGCAACTTTTCACGTTAATGGTTGTGTTAATCGTCACAACTACAGGATTTGGGGATTACAACAACCGAATGCAATCAACGAGTACGTTCGTGACTCTCCTAAAGTTAATGTGTGGTGTGGTTTGATGCACGATCGAGTTGTAGGGCCTTTTGTGTTCGCCGAAAAACTAACACCGTCATCATTTATTTAGACATGCTACAGCTATACGTATTCCCTCAGATTGAGGATATTGAACGACAAACTGGAAGTAACGTGATATTCCAGCAAGATGGCGCACCACCGCATTGGAACCTTGCCGTGCGCAATGTCCTGAACACGCGGTTTCCAAATGGTTGGATGGGAAGGGGTGGCCCTATTCCTTGGCCACCTAGAAGTCCCGATCTGACTCCACTCGATTTCTTCTTTTGGGGCTATGTCAAGAACATTGTTTATGCCGAGAAGATACGAGATTTGCAGCATTTGTGTCAACGTATCACCATGGCCATCGAGACAGTGACGCCAACAATGCTCCAGAATACGTGGATGGAGATAGAATGTCGCCTGGACATTTGCAGAGCTACAAATGGAGCACACATAGAAACATTTCAAGGTGACAAAAACTTCCATTCTTTCTTTTTCTTTTAAAGCAAGAATCAACCCAATTGATCAACACGTTTCGAAGTTATGATTTTTTAAAATTGTATCATTATTTTTCGATGATCCTGTATTTGAGGAAAAACTCGTGCTAGAAAAAATAATAAGTCGAGAAATACGACTTTTGCTGTACGATGAGCTATAACCATTACGTTGATCATTCCCAAGTTCTGAGACAAATAAAACACGAGACGCTTAGCTAGAAAATCAGGCGCGATTCTGTTGTTGGTGTGAATATGTATCTGATATGTGTTACTGAAACTATTAGAAGTGGTATATAGTTCAATATATCTGTTGTTGCATCATAAGATACTGGAATTATACTTTTGAAAAATGCATTATTTCATTCTTTGTTGCACGTTTCTGAGTTTTTCATACGTCCGGTGAGTACATTTTTAAGTACTGCAGTCTTAAAAGGCCATTTTAGCTTTGTTGGAGTACTAAACAAGAGAGTTTTTAATGTCCATGTTGTCTTAAGGCATCGTTGCTACGAAGGTAATTATATTTTAATTCTAATTGAGAGCAGATAACAAAAAACTGTCGTATATTTTTGTTAAAAACATCGTATACTATAACATTTTTTTCCAAGACAAAATACTTAGTGATTCCAGCTAACTATCCATTCAAGGAAATTATCATTAATAAACTGATTTATCTAATATCCGTATTTTTTTTTTTTTGGAAAAAATTTATGCTACACAGTATAAACAATTTGTAACGAAAATCTGCAACCATTTTTCGATATCATCTCTCGTTTAAAAAATAATAATAATAATAATAACAGTGAAAGCGGTAAGAATGATTGATCATAGCCTTAAGGCCACAGTTTTATTTTTTAAATCCTGAAAGTGAACATATATCTCAAAACCGTTACATAGAAATGTTGGAAATTGTTTGTGTTATGTTTTTTTAAACATAAGTTTAATGATTTTGGCTAGTTATTGGCATGTCCTTGTCTGAAATGTAATTCCTTTTCTTACGTTAGCACATTGGGAACCACGTGTTGAATGGTTTCGTAAGAAATGTGTTTAATTACGAACACAGTTAAACACATTTCAGGTGCGTGGTAGGCGGCACCCTTAGTATGACGTGGTTGAGAGTCATGGAGGAGTCTGTGAGTAAATACGTGTGATGATTGTTGTAGGCGATGGAAGCTCAGGTTGATGCAGGAAGGGCACGCTCTATTGGCTTGTCCAACTTCAACGCTCGACAAATAAAGCGCATAGTGAAGTCAGCGAGGATACTTCCCGCAAACTTGCAGGTGGAGTTGCACGTTTTCTTCCAGCAGAGGGAGCTGACGGCATTCTGTAAGGCCCTGGACATAACCGTATGTGCTTTCTCGCCTCTGGGCTCGCCTGGAGTATTTGCAGACGTCAAGAGCCAAACCATCTTCCAGTCTAAGTGAGCAGTACTTATAGTGCATTCATTGTTAAGTGATCACTTTTAACGCTCTTCATAAAGTAATTTTAAACACTTATAAATTTATCTCACTACTGAGGAAAGAAAATATTTTGCGAGATCAGCGACCCACTTGCTATAATCCAAGGTCCTATGCTTACGCAAGCCCCGTCTATTCGTTCATTGTCTGCTGTTCCCTGTGAGTAGCAGCTAACGGACCAATGGTCGGGGCTTAATTAAACACAGTTTATTGGACTAGTGAAATATTTATTTCCCTATTTATGCTATACTTGTATGTTACCTTTATAGATCTGTAGAATGCAAACCCTCTATTTATTAATCACGAGGCAATATTTATACTAAGAAGAAGCCAAAATGTATAAACTGTTAAAAATTAATAATATATTCCTGACCTTAAAAGAGCTCACTTTACCGTGAATAGATTGTAAGATAGGATATGTTTGATTCAATTACTTTCTCATACGACTGCATTTTGTTTTTGTCAGTTAATGTAGTATTTTTTACATAACTACAGTGCACGAAAATATCGCGATGAAATTATCACACATATATGGTATTGTTTCTCTAAGTTATAAGAATGTAAATATTTTGACTGTAAAAAAAAATATTTTCAGTGCAGTTATTTTAATGAAAACAACAAGATGATATCACAATAACTCATGAGCGTACATAAGTCTATTCACTACAAATCAAACTAACAAATTATGTCCAACAATAGAAAATACTCAGTATTTTAATAATGTACATAATCTTCTCATCTTACATATTTTAACTTCAATGCCAAATTTGGCACAAAGCGGGGCAAAGAACCAATAGCTTCGAACATGTGACAAAAATCAGTTATTTATTGAAAATTTCCTAGAAATGGCCGCTAGAAAAGTCTAAGTACAAATTCATTGACCGCGTACACTTGAGTTTTGCATTGTTGCAGAAATTAATTAATTTACGTGATATATATTGCAGTCTAATATGAAATATCCAAAGTATCGTCGTTTGTGTCATAATTGTTATTAAAACCCAATATGTTAATATTCCATTACAGCATGTTATTTAAGTGCCTAATTTTGGAGGTATCGTTGGAGCATACTCCTTCATCCAATGCTGTACTAGAGAACCGAAATTTTTGTGGGTTCAGTGATCCGTAGAATATTTTTAAAGAATATATATGTACTAAAACAGATAGCAGATTCTCATTGGTTGCTGACAGACCAAGTGACAAGACATGCTTGTGTATGCATTTAGTTGCGTCATTATTGTTATTCCAGCGCAGCGCTTCAGATACCTGTCAAATACATTAAGTGCCACTACTGAAAGTGGCACCAGTCAACAAATATTTGAATTCTATCTTGTGCGCAAAATAAAACGTAAATTTTTCAGGTCCGTATGAATTACTAAATTGCAACGATGCAAGGCATGTTCCTTATTAGTAAAGTGAGTATAATAATTATTTTACACCTACGTTTGAGTGTAGTTCGGCAAACTAAAACTTAAACATTTAAAACAAATTAAAAATACTTATTATATTGAAGTCATAATGTGTGTTATGATGACTTCTGGTAGAATTTCATACGTGACAAATTGTGCGGGAATGATTTTAATAGTTTTGAAAACATTACAAAAACGGTGTGTATGTGTGGTTATATATATACACACACACATACACACATTGCTTAAGTGTAATCGAGCGAAATAGCAGTTATATGAAACTCTATGCTTCTAATGTTAATGTTTACACATTTACCTGCCAAAACCGGCAATCTTACTTTAATCTGTCTTATAGTACTAGAAATATAAAACCTTTTTTTTTACTAATGGTATCTTCCAAAACCATGGACCTACTTCTGTCGCGCTATGATTCAAAACTGTGTACCTTAAAAATACACAACAAATAAACTTTTATAACAACATATTAAAATTACGAAAGTGGTTAAAAAAAACTCCGGTAGTCCCAGAAATTTGACATTCAATATTTACTAATTCATGTTGCACTATCTTAAAAAACCGCGGGAATAGAACATAAAATCCTACTAAAATCAGAGCTTCAGTTATAATTGACATATTATTATATTTACTAATATCAACCTAGTAGTTTCTAAAGTATATCATGAAATTATTACATTCGTGTCACGTTATTAAAAATTTTAGGCTTACAAGATTACCCTTTACTGAAATTAAAGTTTTGAAAATTAATTGTCCAATTATGACAGCCGAGTACAGTCCGTTTTGCTCTTCCTGAAATATAACATATTATTTTCATAATGCGGTTGCTTACTCTTCTATAATGCAGACATATTGAAATAAATATAACTAAACCACAGTTTATTTCCATCAAAGTCTATGTTTATATTACAATCGGTCCAGTAGTCTTTCTAAACCTTATAAAATGTTTTTATTTAACTTATGTTTGAAAATGGCTTAACTATACGTTACAAACCAACTGGATTGAAAGTTTGGCTGCCCACTGACTCCCTTTACTCTGTATAGGATAATTTGGTTATGTTACTGCACGCCCGAAAATAATCGCTTTAACCAACTAAACAAGACTCAAGATATATCTGAGTATCTTGTACAGATGTAAGGTTATTATAGATAGAGTTGTGTAAAGAGTTTCAACGCGAAAAGAAAGTTTGAAAAATTTTAGTGGAAAAACAAACAGTTCATGTATACTTGCATACATTTCTACTGCTGTTAAAATCAACTGATGGATTCAACATATAAGACCGTCGTCTAATTTATGTTGCGTAGCATAGAACCCTCATTATCCTTGCGAAAACTCCAGTAGTTCTCTATTTGGCCTCTTCAGTGAACATTTGTTTACAAACTGACTGGATTTGCTTGATATATGCCTTTGCTAGAGAATGTCATTGAATAAAAAAAACGTTCATGTGCTTAGTCATTTTACCTTGTGTTTTCAACGATTCAACAACGTGTATGTAAATATATTCACGTTGTCATACTCCCAAGTTGCAAAAATCTTTTAAAGATCTCATTTTTATTTTAGCCGAAAATAATCGAGTTATGAAATTGTTTTTAACCTGTGAAAAAAAAAAACATTTCGTCATAACGTACGTTGTCCTGCGGATCCCACAAAGGCTAGGCACGACCGTTAATAAGTTGTAGATAAGGGTCGACTCATGATGCTGAGAATTCAAGTATGTGTGAATGTTGGCAGACTGGGAGGCACGCTGGATTGTTATGTGCAGGACGTTGCCCCGGAGTCCTTTGAGTGATCCTGTTGTCCTGGAGGTAGCGAAGAAGCATGGGAAGACTCCGGCTCAAATCCTGATCCGGCACATTGTCCAGAGAGGCATCGTCACCATCCCCAAGAGCACCAACCCTTCACGTATCAACGAGAACTTCCAGGTTAGTCCGAGTTATCATGAATATCTACTCATGCGCTCCACATCCTGGCCAAATGTTCGTCCAGAGAACTGGAAACCATCCTCTCCCGGACACATTATTATCTCACCGATAAAATGAGTTATCCAGTTCCAAAAATCGTCTTGTCCATCACCAAGGAAAAGTGAGTTCTGAACAGTTTTGTGTAGCTTTTAAACGTTCGCTGAAGTTGACGCGATGATAGTGTCCAAAACTCGCATTATTCAATAACAGAGACACTTTGAAAAACTGCTTTGGCCGTGTCACAAATGGGCTCGCGAATCAGATTTTCGTGATTTGCTCAGTTTTAGTGAAAGTGGACAAGGGGAGTTTTGGAACTGGACTATTGAAACTCATAAACAGATAGAAAAATATAACTTCTAAGCTTTTGGGTTGTAACCGCGTCACAATCGTATTACTTCCCGACGTTTCGTAGATCATTGAAGTCTCCATCTTCTTCAGGATTCAGAAAGATAACAGTTACTGCAACTGCAACTCTACCCTGAATATGGAGACTATTGTTCTCTCCGAAACGTCGAAAATAAATATGACAGTGACGCAGCTACAACCAAAATGCCTACGCTCTAAAAACATTTCATAAAATGTTTAGGAAGTAGCTAACCTAAACGCGTAATGGGACAGTTACCATACTTCCGTCTTGTAAATATGCAAACTTTTACAACTGTTACAATACAAGTCTGGTAACTTCAGTATATATTTGACTGTTTTATAAAAAAACGTTTAGGATTGCTACCATGGATGTCTGGGAAACTATTCTACCATACCTACTATCTTAGCGCTCCTGTACGCACCTGTGGCAAATTTACAAATTATTTTTAAAGTTGTAGAAGCTAAGACAACGGCAACGAATCTCTGCGAACAAGGTAGGAAAATGGACTGTGTAATATGAACTTCTTGACAAAGAGAATTGTGGATATTGAAGAGTATTTCGTTAACGTCTAGCAGTAAGGTCTTCAAATCTGGAGAGAATGACTTCGGAAGAGCACATTGAGAAGGAGAGGAAATGGGAATGTCCAGAGAAAACGACGTCTGCCGCGTTTACCACAAGCCAGAATCTGGAACTGCCACACTAGAAATATAACCACTATTACAGAGGAATTACAACTGCAGCAGTCAATTCTTCACTTCCGTCACTCCCATCTCTTTAGAGTCAGTAGCTTGTTGGTACATAACGCCGCACCGTGCTCAAAATGAGTATAATACGTTACGAAATATTCGAAATTTAACATTAAACGTCATATTTATTACTTTCATGCTGTAACTCCATTTAAAATGAGATCGTCTGAGTTGGACAGAGCTTTTACCATTGTGTTCATAAACAATGTTTTTCAATACCTCCAGGTGATGCAGTTACAAGTATACATGTTACACGTTACTCAACAGCCAGTCAATTAAATTTTAGACAAATTATATATTAAAAGAGTGTAAATCATAATGTTATCAACTTTAAAAACGTTGGCATCAGATTTAATAAAATATTTAACTCATTTTGGGACTATACTGAAGAATTCTTACTGCAAATTTATATTTACAGATTACGTCACTAACATTCAGGTCTGTATGTATACTACTACTTTATTGTGCCCACATATTATTAATCAATACTCCACATCTTACTCTATTCAGCCCTCTTTTTGTATAAGAGTCAATATTATATTGCCCGAAATATTTTGGCAGGTAAGTAGTACAAATTCTATCATTAAGACAATAAATACTCCCTTGTTCAGAAAATTCAAATTTATTATCGTGCCTTAAGGGTCAGACGAGTTTCCTTAAATATATCTTTGTTAGGACCTTGTGCTATAGTTTTGTACTATAAATATTAATGTGTATTACGTTTTTTTTGGCGAGTGATAATTTTATGTAAACTTTACATTTGCTTTAAATGTCTAGTAAAAATATACTTTACGTTTTCAGAAATACTGCGAATAGTAAAAATTAACGTAGTTATATAACTATAAACCAAGCCTTTATATAAATTTCACAAAAATCTTGAATCACGCTAAGGAAAATACGAATTCATCATAATGAGTGATACGAGATTTTAATGTGAGTTTCTACTTCTTTCACTTGTGCCCAGTTTTCTTTCTGACGTCGACTTACGTCCATCGAACTTTCAAGCGTCATTTATTAGCCATTTCTTCTGAGACTTCTGTGAAGGGCCAATTAGCTACCAAAAGCCCAGTCAAGCAAGTTAACAAATCACATATCTTTGATCTCTGTAAAAGTATCAAAGTAAAATGTGAATTTGTGGGCCGTTGAGTGCCTTGCAGTGTTTAAAGTGCCAGAGTTCAGATTGAGCGAACATATCCTTCGAGGCTCGATAACAGGATTCGTCACAGTAATTGTATTGTAGTATAGTAAATTATTATTTTAATAGTAACCAAATTTGAATATTTCTTTGCAAAAATTCTATGAATAACACTTCACTTGGACATTTGCAAAAAGCTTTCTTCTGCGTTGTTAAAATCTTGAGCGTTGTTTGTTTTTTATTTTTTTTTTTAATAAATTCTGTAAACTACTGCATTAATACACTGTGATGTTTGTAGTATTAGTGAAGCTCTATACATCCGTATTATTGGTAATGCTACTAGGGATGTGTCTGTATATATGTGTGTGTGTATACATATTATATATATATATATATATATATATATATATATATATATATATATATATATATATAAATATATTTATTCTGTATGTGTGTTATAATACAGTAAGAAAATAGACTAGAATGGTTTCTGCTTTGGTAACGAAAAGATTATGAAGGGTCGTTACTGAATGCTGTAAAAATTATAAGTTAGTTTTATCTCTAATCTCGTGCGACTTATTCTGAACTGATGATACAAGAAACACTACTCCCAAATACATTTTCTAAACTGAAAATTAAATTCGTAAGTTTCAATCAGTCCAGCAGCTTGCTTCAGTCAAATGTTGATTACTTCGTAATAAGACTTAGCTTTCTGAACTGTTTGAGAATTATTTTCCTAAGCATGCTGTAAAAGCTATGAGGTACAAATTTTCGAATAAATTTTAAAATACATGGATGAAAACAAGTTTTACCAAAAATCTTGAAGAAAAATTACTGTCATTAAACAGCCACGGAAATACGTACGGATTCTAAGTAGATATAGTTTGAACAATATTTTTAAAATACACACAAACCATTTTTTAATAACGCAGTTAAAAGTTTACTATGTTTATTTAACTGGATTTATTTATTTGGTCATACTCCACTGCGTAATATTTCGCAATAAATTATGTCCAAGTAAATAAATCCAGTCATGCACTCCCATTGCACAGTTCTTTCAAAGATCATATGATTATTTAAACTTTATTTAAGTTTCGAAATCAATTTGCTGATGCCCTTCGACGTTGAAAACTCGTAAATTATTTTATTGCCTGTTTCGACCTGTTTACACCGAAAAATAACAGTAACAATGTTACTTATAAAATGTTAGTTACAAAATGTTATCTACAAATCCTAAGCTATGGTACACTATTTTATAACAGTGTAGATAGAAAATGTGTTATTAACATTGCTGAAAACACCAATGTTACTAACAAAGTTGTAAGAATTGTGAACGGAAGTTAATAGCAATGTTGATGACAAAATTACCTACAACACTGCTGATAACATTGTTAGTAACGTTTGTTACCAACATCCGTCGATCTAGAACGCATTAGAATGGGTCGGGAAAATAATGTTATCAACATTGTTGGTGACAAAGTTATTAACATGTTTCTAAAATACGTAACTTTTCTTGCTAGCAAATGTTACCAACAAAATGTTGGCAGCAAATGTTATTAACTATTTTTTATATTAACAAAATTAATAACAGAATGTTGGAAACTATGTTGATAACATGATGTCAACAATTTTCAAGCATTGTTATAACATTGTTAACAACTTCGTTGAAAACACTGGTTATTAGCAATGTTACCGTTGGTGCAAACTAGGTTTTAGAAAAGCATGTTAGTGTTCTAGTAACTTGCAATGTGATTGTGACTAAGTTTTGTTTCAACAGGTCTTCGACTTCCAGCTCGACGAGGCCGACATTGAGAAGCTGAATGGCCTTGACAAAGGTGCTAAAGGTCGTATTTTCGGAGCCAACATGAAAGCCGAGTGAGTAGTTCGCCATGTCAATGTCAAGTACACAATATTACTAACTAATCTGTTCTTTTTACATACAACATTGCGAGCGAATGCCGCACGGTTGCAGACAAACCCCACAGTAAAGACAAATGAAAAAAAGACAGTATTACCTGTTATAAACAAACATATCACATACATACAATCCCGGTAAAGCATAGAGTCGCATCCTGAAAGATGACACGAATACAAACAAAAATGTAAAAATAACATCACAAATTAATTTCGTGATGCAATATATCCGTATGAAGAAAGACGACAGTAAATATAGCCTAAATGACAGTAAAATAAAACCAACAAAAATTAAGATTTATGAAAAATGGCAACGAAACATACGTGAACGACGATGGCAACACAGATGACGGAAGGCACAAACGTATGTGCTGTTTCAGTTGTTCTCGTCCATTTTGTTGCTATTTTTAATAAACCTTATTGTTTGTATGTTGTCATTTTGTTGATAAGAGCTAATAATTTTTATTTTTCGTGATTGTCGGGGGGAGGGGGTTTATATACAACACGCCAGCTTTCGCTTGCAGTGAAGTATGTGAAAAAAAGATGTAATATGAGTAATACCAACCCATTGAGGGATTGTTCAAATAAGCTTGCATCAAGTACGTACTGTTCTACACATGTAATCATCAAAAGTTAAGGATGGAAACTTAACAAAATATTTTTTAATATTCTCAAGTCAATATTTTGAGTTAAGGAACGAATTGTTAAAATTAGTCATATTTACAACTTTAACGCCGTCACTATAATATTGTAAGGGTTTCCCGAAGTGCTCTCGTTAGCCACCCAATTTTCATTCTAGCATCTCTCCGTCCTCATTCCAACTGCCAACTGTAACGCTTCACATGAACACTAAAACTGAATTAGTGATTGTTCACTAATACCAGAGATTTTCTGAGATTCTGGATGAAGCAGTTTAAACCAATTGAATCAGTGAATATCAACGTATTTACTTTTTAAAAGTTGGCGCTATAAATCGTAATTAGTGAATATTCTCTGATTTGTCAGTGGTTTTCACTGACTCAACTCGTTTAAACTTATTGTAATAGTAGTGAATATTCAGTAACTCATATTTAGAGTGCAACCCCAGTTCACTGTTATGTCATAAGAAGAAAACAAACTAGAATCGACTTCATGATTTAAAATTTAAAAAAAATTTTTGAAGAAAAGGCAAATATTTTCTTTGTGTTGTATACTTCATTTGGCAATTGTAATTATTTTTTTCAGCTTACAGACACACCCTGAGTTTCCGTATCACGATCCATACTGAGATACTGTGGAAATCTAGAAGATGCAAGTGCACTAGGACAAACAGTGACAATTTATTAGAGTCTCCAGTGTGTGAGTCTGTATTATATGATCAATTAAATTCACTCTTGTTTGGTTTATAATGTATCATGTTAAACAGCACATGTTTGTACGTCGCACCACTATTCGTTATTAATACATGTATGTAGCACGACGGATATTTCAGAGTCCTGTGGTCATGGGATTATTAATTATCTCGAAGCTTAGAGAATCAAGAGTTTCCAAATAAATTGATATTGAAATATTTTTAATGCTCACTAATTTGTATACCTGTATTATAAATATAATATATTGGTAGTAGAATACGCAGTATCGTTCTTCATAACATCAGTGTTATATCAGTTATGTCCAGGGCCTTACAGAATACAGTTATCTGCCTCTACTCCACCTGCAAGTTTGCAGGAAGTTTTTGGAGGATGACACAGAGATACTAATTGCTAGCTTCAAAATAGCTCACCAGGTTAAATTTTTGCTTAAAATTTCACACATTTGAAATGTCCAAAATGCTTAAATAATCATGAGATACGCCCAAGATCAACTTCAGAAGTTATGAGTTTAGTAATACAAATAAATTTATTTGACTATTAAGCATTTATATAAAATTATTTCAGACACTGTACAAACATAAAAGGAAGGCGGAAAAACATTCTAAACATTTCAGGTCGTAAACTAAAAGGTACTGTTCTTACGCGAAGGCAACATTAACGTGTGTTCATGCTGGAACTGCTGAAAATTATTGAAACTAAATTTATTTAAACGGATTTTGTGAGCACGTTTTAGTAGCTAAGAATTTGAACTTTTTGCTGAAATATTTTCAATGGACAAGCAGTATTTTTATCGACTTCTTGGTATTAGAAGAAGATTTGTATTTTATCCACAAAGTTTGGTGGCTAGAGTCGTTTGTACAAACTTCATAGTTTCGAGAGTCTCAACTTCTTTCACAAGAGCCCAGCCCCTTCTTGACTTAGCCACTCAGACTTCGGGTTTCAAGAGTCAAGTATTTGTCATCGAGTCAGAGATCACCGCAGAGTGCCAGTTAACTCTGGCCCAATCAAGCAAGTAAATAACGCACAGATCTCAGAAGTTACAAGCACCAACGTATGGCGAGGAACTGTGAGACCGCTGTGAGTTCCGTAAGATAGAGCGTTTTTTAAAATAATGTACAATTTGCTAGCAAAAAAATTATTTTGCTTAATTCTGGCTTATTTCGACCACAAAATATGTAATGTTTCATGGTCAAAAATCTAAAAATACGTTAGGTGTGTTGCAACAGAAAAATTCAGGTACAAACGATGGCATATAAGTCTTAAAAAAGTAAGAATGAATTCTTATATGCCTATTCATTTGCGTTAAAATATATATTTTCGAAACTACTAGAAAATTAAAGAACGAGGCATTAAATACAGGTATCAGTTCCCGAAACGTCGCATCGTTGAAGGAAGCTTTCTATAATCTTCATAATTTTTTAGCTTACTTTCCAAAATAGAAAGAAGTTTTGAGATCACCTTTCTGTCTGTGTGTCTGTGTGTGTCCGTGTGTGTGACCTAGTAGACCGAATTCCATCAAAATTTGTACACGTGTAGTACTTTGTAATCTGACTTGACTTTTATATATTTCGTTTACGCTGTATTCATATTTTCAAAATGGTGGCAATTTTAAAAATTTTCGATCAAGCTTATATTTGAGGAACTGTAAATTGGAATTTCATCAAACTTGGTAGACAAATACTGAATACAAATTGACGTAACTTTTGTGAATTTCGCATATCCTGTGCTAATATTTTCAAAATGGTGGCAATTTTTATATTTTTAGCATAGTATTACGTACTTTAGGACATATATTTAGGAATTTTACCGAACTTGGTACACATATTGGCCTACTACATAGGCTACATATAAAGCTGGCTCAAATATTGTGTAACTTGTTCATCCTGTCTTCATATTTTCGAAGTGTCAGCAAATTTTATAATTTTAAGCATAGTATCTCATATTTCAGGAAATTTTCCCAAAATTGCTTCAAACTTGGTACACATATACTGCATACAAAGCTTCAGCCCGTGATAATACTAAAATAGCGGCCATTTTTAATATTTTTGTATAGTAATACTTAAAATTTAGAATTTTTTTATTTTATTAAAATTGGTACACATATACTGTATACAAACATGATCCTACTTTTGTGTATTTCGTTCATTCTGTTTTCAGAATTAAGTAATGGTAGCCGTTTTTATCCTTTAAGCCTAATATGAATTATCTGATAAATTATTTTCACAAATTTTTATCAAACTTGTTACACATACTACATACAAAACGGACTTGTCTTTTGCGTAACTCGTTCATTCTTTTGTAATATTTTGAAAACAGCTACTTCTCTTTATTTTTATGACAGAATGACATTTCAGAAAAGGCTTTCCTCTATTTTTTTTTTAACTAGGCGCTCGCATATTACCTAGAAAGCTGACTTATCTCTAGGATATTACGTGCATCATATGTTTAAATCAACATTATTAATTGATATTTCTATATTACGTAATTTTTTTTTCAGGTTTAAATTGCACCCTTTTCGAAGAAAGTAGTCTTATCAGTTATGCTGAAAACTTCTTGTCTTTTTGTCTCCGTGCACTGAGTTTTTGCCTTTTCGTAATTGTACGTAGTTTAAATAAAAAATTGTTGACAACAGCTAATATCAGCTTTTATTGTTTCATCGTGGGTTTTGTGGGCTTAAGGCCACACAGAACATACGCTTGCAATGGCGTGCGTATATTAAAATAGTTACGTTTATGATTTAATTTGTCGTGTACGGAGTTAGGAAGAATGCGGTTCACTGTTTCAAGTTCGTATAGGTTGTTCGCTTTAAAGTGTGCACTCTTGCACTCTCTTGAATACTGCTTCGTCTAAAATAATGAAAATAGTATTTACTGAGAACCCAGACATTAACTTTTTATTACGGTACTCTACACACACTAATTGAATGGATCACACGAACAACGTTGTAAGCAACAAAGTGCAACAGTTATAGTAGATATAATAAATTGCTTCTATATGCACTGTTGTATTGCTTATCATTTAATTTAAATATGTACAACAATTTTAACTGATATTACAAGCAATAAAGAGGTACCTCGCATATGCAGAGGGACAAATGCAATGTTTTCTAAATTTAATTCATTTTACCAAAAATGCTGGTTACAACGTTGTTCTCGTGAACAATTCCTTTGGTACTTAGTTTTGTTTAATTAAAAAATAGCAGGAAACTGGAAATTATCTTACTCAAAAGTGCTCACTTTATTCTGAATCACCTATAAGTTAGTCGCAAATACACACAGAATCATAAAAAATTGGACAGAATTTAAACGAATTTGTCAACATTTCTTGTAAAATATAAAATTATTAAATGAAACTACTTTTCCGAAAGTGTATTTTTACCATTATTCCCGTCTTTCGTAACAAATTGTCAGTTGGTAATGCCCCGCAATATTTCTGAACACAATAAAAAAAAGTAAAATAAATAATTTGAGATTTACATACGTATTTAGCTAAGTCCTAATGTGAAGTACAAAAATTATTCTCAGATTACTGTTATTCGCCTAAACTAAAAAGAGCTGAGAAATACAGCTATAAGTTAGCTAACTGACAAAAAATTAATACAATTAAAAAAAAAAAAAACGAATCACCTAATGGTTATTATTTTTCGGAAGCTGTTATTCGTGACGCTGACAAGAGGCTACGATGATCAAGTGCAATTAATGCAAATTATAGTTATTAAAACAAAACAAAAATCTACTTTTCAGTAGGTATTCTCAATCACTTAATTCCAGTTTTGAAGGATTCGGCGAGAACAACCGTCATTAACGCACCTATAACTCGCATAATTATGTTTGCAGTAAATTAAGTTGCAATGTTCATCTATATTTTTATTGGTTTCCTAGTTTTCACGTCAAGTCACCACATTGTTGTAAAATTAAATCATACATTCTTAACGGGAATCACAGCTGCATTACAGTAACATTAGGCGGAATCAAATAAAAATCACTTGGCTATTGACTAGCACATCGCCTGGATTTGGCAGTGGATTACGGCGCGGCGAAAATACACAGCACGGTAGTGCAACCCGAGAACTTGAGGTTTGTGTGCGACACGGTAGATGGCAGCACAGGTTAAACGTGAACTAGTGACGGGACATGTTCTGCTATCTAGCGTTGCGAATGAAACTACCAACAAATTCCACTTTCACTTGCTGCTATCTGACGGCGTACTGTTGAAATATAATTTACCGTCAATACAAATATAGTACTTATTTTATATCTCCCAGATAGGCTACAATGAAAAACTTTATAAAAGCTGCATGCAGTAAACATTTCTACATAAATGTATTTTTAATAACATATTTTCATTAAAATTTCCTTAATAGGTTTGTAAATACTTAAAAAAACTTCTGCGACAATGCTTGCTAAGTACAAAAAAAAAAAACAATCCCGGTAATTAGTTAAATGTACTAATGTGTTACATTGTGAGTCTTTATCAATAATGATGAATACCGTATGATACGTGGATACATCATTCCGTTTGTGTAAGTCAGTGCGTTACATTGTGATTTGGCAGCTAATTCAACTCGAGCTATAATATTGCCGAACTCCCTTTTAATTAAGAGGATGAACAGTAATTTTATATATTCCTGTAAACATTTGTCTTTACAGAGGAACTAGCTAAATTTTAAAAATAATAATTCATCATCGAAATCAAACTGCAACTTATGAGTGAAAAAAAATTATGGTGATTGGAAAAATTAAAAAATGCAAAAGCTGTAATAGTAGGTAGAATAGTGGACCTTAAGATCATACATAATACCACCTGAAACACCGACGATATGCACCAGCTGCCTTCAAGTAATATGGTTCAGAATTTTAAATAAATAATAATAAAAAAAGCAACTTATATGAGCAAATCGAAGTTTTTTAAAACACTTGTCATATTTCGAGTTCAGAAAAACTCTCTAATTATTTACCGTTTTATTTTTACAAGAAAATGTATTTACTTATTTGCGTTGACCCTCAGGTTTACAAATCTTATCTTAAAAAGCAAAAGGATAACACAAAAAAAAAATTAAAATAGACATTCACAGTTGGCTCAAATTATACATAACATTATGAATATAAGCATTTTTGTAAAATGTATAGCAATACCAACAATATAAAACAGATTTGGAAACTACAAAAATAAAAATACTCATATTCGCAACTGAAATATCAAGTTGAATAATCAAAATTTTTGTTAATTCTCAAGATTGACTTAATTTTATATACGTCTAAGACCAGACGAATAGATGAAATATAATAATAATAATCTTATTATATATAATGAAGTATCCTGACTGACACACTCACTCACTCACTCGTCAACGCACAGTCCAAACCGCTGGACCTATTTTTTAATTAATTGCCAGAATATAATCTCAGGGTTCAAACAAGATGGCGTGGATCCGTTCCAGGTATTTCTAGATGACATTAGAAGCCTACATTAAAGGAACAGAACATTACTATATACAGGAAATAACAGTATCGCACGTAATACTTAATCATAGATGACCATTCCAGAACATTCACAAGATGGTAGCATACATTAATTAATGTTAAAATTTGAAGCAGGAATGCGAAATAATTATATACAATATACTGCAAGATTCAGTGATGATGGCGGTGGAGCAAGGAAAAACACCGGGGAGGAATATAAAAAAAATATCTAGCTACAGAAGCCCTAAGACCTAGGCTACTTGATAATCCCCGTCGCAGAGCCAGACTGCAGCTCTTCCAGTCGGCGATCTCAGTGTGTAAACCAACATGTCTTGGTACGAAAAAATACGGGGGTGCTGGATGGCCCTACCACAGTAACGTGATGATTTGACGTTACCAATCTTCTGTAGTAGGCTGGCCCTAGTCCTTCTGTCTACCGGGTAATACGGGCATCCAGCTCACCCAGATGAACTTCCTTCGGAATGACCCAGAAATGCGAAGTCGTCGTCGTTTTTTGTATGTCTCGTTTGGTCTCCCAGAGAGAACTCTCCCATTCCTTGCTCCATAGACAATACCGCTTATAGCATAGATATATAAATTATAAAACAACCTAAATTACTCCTTTTTTTTTTTTTTTCGGAAAAATATCATGACTTACATCTAAGACCAAGATCAATTATATAATAATAAACAGTTACCATAATTATCACTAATTACAGTTCATAAAGTAAATAACAGGATAGTGAACTAATGTTAAAGCGTTGAGAAATTAACTTATACAATTTCAGTAAACATCAATAACTGCAATACAGGCATCGCAGACGCGTACCTATATTACAGTACACTAGATATTAAATGCCTTCATCACATATTTTATCCAGAGTTACTGTTTGTATTACATAATTTCACGGGGGCAAAGCCGCAGCCGGGCAGGTATTTTACAGAGAAATAAAGATGAATTAAAAACAAAAATGTTCTGCAATTAAAGTACCCTCAGTGTAGTGGACTGGATAAAACTGTTTGTATTTGTTGTTATAAATATATACAGAGAATATAGTAACACCATCAATTAATACGTAATTAAAAGTTAGTTACTCTTTTCTATAGTACACGCGGGCGAAGCCGCAAAATGACAGCTAGTAATAATAAATTTTCAATAACATTATCATAACACCTAAAATATAAAGTTGGCAGTCTTAACTAACAATGTATATTCTGCAATATACAATCAGGGTTCGATTCCCAGTGGGGTCGGTCCCCGGAATTTCGCCCGTTTCCCCCGCCCCTTCATTCCGGCGCCGCTCCATTCTCACCTCATGTCACCTCTCTCAAGATGTTAAGTGTGACTGATAGTTACCATTTTGAATTTTTGTAGTCTGTGCCCTAACTTTTCTTCTGGCTAAATTCATGGAACTTTTACTTAACTGCAGAATATAATACCTATTGATATAATTTAAACACCCTAAATCTTTATTTTCCGTTGCTGTTGTTACAAATCGAATTGCAGTTAAGAAAGTAATAAGAATTTTCTAACGGCAATTCGATCTGTAACAAAAGCAACGACAAAAATATATTTACGGTGTCTAAAATTCCGGAGTTAAGTTAAAGTTTCAAAAATATACCCAGAAGAAAAGTTATGCCACAAAATAAAAAAAATTCAAGATGGTGACTATCACTCACCTCAAAGCGCCACCAAAATCTCTCACTCACTCATATACTCTACAATATACACTTTTAATTTTTGCCGACCCACGTGTACATATTCTTACTAGCTCTATTTCATGTGTATTACTTTGCAACTAATTCTTTAGGTTTTACTTTAAAATGAAGTCCTGTTGTTATATACGGCAGCTGTAAACGTAATTAGAAAACAATGTGTACTTTTATCTTTTGGCTCTATTTTCCAGTGCAGGAATAATAAAAAACTATAATCGAAATATGACCAACATATTTTTTAACCAAAGTCTTGCTTACTTAGAAAATGAGTTGTTAAAATAATAAACTTTACTAACATCAAAGCGTGGCTTAAGAATTTTATACATACATATACATTTTCAGTTATAGTCTTTTCAGTACATAGTACCAGAAAAATGGCTAAATATGTTATATTTATTTACTTCAATCTTTCTTACAAAACGGGAGATCTACCGATGTTATCCAACCGTAAATTAAATTTCGTACGATAGAATAACGTGTCAAAATTTGAAATTTTTTATACAATCATCCCAAATTTTTTTTTAAGTACTTAAAATCTATATAAGTCGAGTTTTTAGTATCTTCCGAAATGACAGACAAAAAACTGAAACAATACTTAAATGAAATTTAATTTGGTTACATACGATCCTGCTGTTCTCGATACATAAAATCATTCCGTGTTTAATGTTAGTTTAAAAACGGCACCTTACAACAATAAATCGCCTAGGCAATTCTTAGAAAATTAACTGTCAAATATAAAATTATGTTTTAATCGGCCCATCAACGAACTATGAAGAAACCACTTATTCACTATGTAACGCTGTTTTTTTTAATGGCGGACTAAATTTGCTAAACTATAAAACAATTAAGTATAGCTAACAAACTTTAAATTTCTTAAAACAGGTTTACAATCGTTTCAGTAGTTTCTAACTATGGGAAAAATTCATATTTATTAATAGCCTACTATATTCCAAAATTGTGGACTTAACCTGTCATACTCATATACTATGCTTAAATAATGGACAAAGAAATATATAATTCGGTTATATTCGGTCAAATGATTTCCGGGATATGACAAAGTGCATCGCATTTTTAAATGGCAGCCAATTTGAAAATATTCACTAGACACAAAGAACATAAATCAAAGTCGACTAATATTTCAGTATTTTAACGAAGAGCATGGGGAAAGACAATGATAACACACATGTTTTTTTTTTTTTTTTAATTTTTCAGTTTTATACAGGAACACAATGGTAATATAATACTGTATATAAGGGAATGTGCAATATTGTTACAAATGACAGCACAGTGCAAAATTATTCTATTGCAGACCCAGTTTTTATAGCTAATTTTAAAAAAACAAATTTGTATATGTGTGTGTATGTATGCAAAATTGTGTAGTTCCTTTTTTTATTACTTGCGTACTATAGTAACTAAAAACATAATTTATTAGCAATAATGATTTTCATTAAATTTCTTTGTCCAATTTTGCCTTATCTTTACATGTGTACAACTCAGCTGTGACAGATAGTGGGTTAACATTGTCTCTCCCCATGCCCTTCATGTGTGCACCGAGTTGGATAAAATTGGGTTCATAGGTTCGAAAGTTTTTCGGGGACATACACACAGGTGGATGGTATCATAAGTTATTTTAACCCTCGACAATAAGGCTAAATAACCTAAAACAATTATTTTATCGTGAACTGTCTTAAAGTGTTCGTTTATAGCATTAAATTCTTTTTTAAAATTTACAACTTAACGTTGTAATGGAACATAGAAAATGAGTTTATTTATTGTAGCCTAATAATTAATAGAGGCATGTAAAACCCGCTTTATCATTTGGTATCAAAGTAGATTCCACTGATGTATGCGTACTTGAGGACAATCTGTGATTTCATTGCTTAGGCATATTTAGGCGATGTTATTTTCATATTTGACTGCTTTGCATACGATTTGTGACTGTGCCGCAGAACTTTACATTATTGGCTCAACATTTTCCCCGCTATAATCCACGACATTGCAGGCCAGTGAAAGACGTCAATCGAACGTGTAACAACTTGACTCTAGTAGTCTGATATAAGAAAATAATGCGAAATTTTCAGGTCTCTACTAATGGAATATTTTGCTGTATCTTAAATTATACTCTCTCGTCAGTTTGGTTGTAATTTTAAGTATTCACACCAAAAGGAAAAAAAAAAAAACTACGGACACGAAAAAACCTAGGGTGCTATAAAGCGTTTTTGTAGTTTCAAGAGCAACTGAGTCACTGCAAAAGGCAGCAAACACGAAAAGCCCCGATCGTATGCGCAGCGACGAGGAACACAAAGCGACTATATCACTTCATTAAGGGTGGATTGCAGATTCAAGGGAGGAAAGTCTTAAGGTAAAGGTGAAACTAAGGAGAACTTGAGTGAAATCTAAGAATTTTTCGTTTCCATTGCAGAGTCAGGAAACTGAGATATACAGTTGAGGTGATGTGTTACCACAATATTCGTAAGAAAAATAATTTCTCTTCATGCAACGACTTGCGAATGTAGCTTAAATGTATATTATTTCCCATTTACTTTGCACAAAACTTAAATGATGGTGGTTTGTTAATTTATATTTAGTGCCTCGCATACTGTGAAGCTGAAAAAATGCAAAATAAAAATGTTAAAAAATACGTTGTTGATTATGTTTATAAACTGGTATCGTAACCATTTTGTTTGTAAAATGGTATCGTAACCATATTGTTTAATAACAAAAATGACAGTAAAAAAAACACGACATCGCTTTCATGTAAGAATGTACAACGGATATAAATTGTGTTGTAGATGCCAATGCAGTCTTTCATTTATTCCATGGTATTGTTCCTCCTCGAAAATATTACCAATAAATTTAAAATAAGAACATTACTCTCCTCCATGTGGCATTCTAACCTCAATTTACGGCCGTCATGATTGATTTGCATCCTGAGAAATTCTGAAGGAAGGTCTGAGGATATCTTAATAAATTCTTAGTTTTTCCTTAGATTTCACTCACTGTTCGTCTCTGCAATGAAAATTGCTCACAGTTCACTCAGAGAGCTTAGATTTTTCTCAACATGACAGTGCAATCGGCCCTAAGGCGCCCGCCTACTTGACGTGTGTATGTGTGAGTGAAGCACGGCGCGAAGGGCGATGTTGGCCGGCTCATCTGGTGCGGTATCGCTTCTACTGCAAGACACTAAGTACCGTGGTATCGTAGATCACTCGCCTGACTGACACTTTCAGTGTTGACCCTGTATTTTTATTGGTGGAAAGTTTTAAGCAAAGTCCATTGCATGCTCCTAGAGTAGTTTCACACGAATCCCGTAAGTAGTTTTTTAAGATATAACAGGTTGTAGATGTTGTTATAGGTGGTTCAGGACAAAGTGAGCACTCTAAAAAGTCCCTGGTATAGTTCTATTTTCAGCAAATTCGTATCGTTCCGCTCGTAACGGCTCACGACGTAACAAGTCTAACCTCACTGGACACATCACTTGATGTTTGCGCGTGTGAAATAAATTGTGAAGTCAGTTTGATGCGATACAGTTTAGTGATAAAACGTTTATTAATTATATAAAATACAATTATATAGATTTGGGTTGATTTTGTTTCTGTATTGTTTTATTTAAATAGAAAACACACGGAACTATACTGTGTAATTTTGCTGCCAACCATACAGGCAGTAAGGGGACTATAGGTAAAGGCAGTTCGGAATAAAGTGAGCACTCGAAAAAGCCCTGCTAAAGATCTATTTCCAGAAAATTCGTATCTTTCAGCGTGTAGCAGCTAACGACGGGAAAAGTCTAACCTCCTGGGACACGTCACTTTATGTTTGCGCGTGTAAGATAAATTGTTCAGTCGATAGGTACATATATAGTTTGATAAAAAAGAAGTTTATTAATTACATAAAATACAATTATATCGCTGTCGGTTGATTTTGTTTCACTATTGTTGTATTTAAATACGAATAAACACGGAACTATGTTGTGTTATTTCGTTGCCAACCATACAAGCAGTAAGGTGACTATAGGTAATGTTGAATTATATGTAGTAATAGCTAGTGATATTTTTCAAAGGTTAAATAATTAGTGTTCACTTTATTCCGAACGGCCTATAATGTTGAATTATATGCAGTAATGGCTAGGGATATTTTTCAAGGGTTAAATTTTTGGTGCTCACTTTATCCCGAATGACCTATATTAACCATTTTGAGGAGCTCCGAAATGAATTTTCTTATCGACGTGATCCTTTGAAACGACTCATCAGTCATAGTTTGGAGTGTATTTTCTTTTCGTACATAGACACACTGGACATATGTGGAATAGTTTCTTTAAAAAAAATAATGTATTTACGAACACGCTGCAACGAATTTTAAGGGCGTGGTAGGCGAGGCCCGTTAATGTAGTTGACGTCAGACCAATCCAAGAAGCATACGAGAATACATCTGCAAAAGAATGTTTAATACCGTGTAGCTTATTTCTGGCTAGTTTTGCTAAAGATACCCGAAGGGGTCTTACGTAACTGCTTACAGAACCACTTTCAAAGCTTTTTTTATTTTTCTCGCGTTCTTGGACGTGTCAGACGTTGCTTTTTTATTTACATAGGGAAGAACTTCGTCATTTATTCTGACTTGTTACCGAGCGAGGTGGTGCGACGGTAAAACGCTGGGCCCGCATTCATGAGGACACGGGTTCGATCCCCAGCTCCGGCGATCCTGATATCGATTTTCCATAGTTTCCCGAAATCGCTCCTGACGAACACCGGGAAAGCCATGACCGACTCTTCTCCCAGCTGCTGTCATTGTACTAAGTCACAGACTAAATAGTAATACAGACGTGAAATGACGTGGCGGCTCGTTTGATATAGGCGAACTTGGCCGCTTATTGACTT
>PNEQ01111999.1:28528-78153 GCA_003012365.1 Medauroidea extradentata
CCGTGTCTGTTTGGCTCCTGCATGTTACTACAGGTTTCCTATTGGCCTGGCTGCCGACTAGCAGAGTAGCTGCCTCACGCTGATTGGCAGTAGGTGTTTCCGCCATGTTGCTGGCCAGGGAAGCCATTTTGCTGGCGTGTGTGACTGAGTTCGCCTTCCTGCCGACTATTTCACTTCTGTATTCCTAAATATTCTGTGACTAAGTTGTGTGTCGTCGTCTATATTGACCTCGCTGTAGACGAGACGTGAAGCCCAACTATCTTATACTGATTTGTTGAATATAAGTTTATTTGAACGTTCATTTGTAATAAAAATTAATTTCGTGAAATTTTTATTACAAAACATGTCTCGTAAAGTGATTTTGTGTGCAGTTTCAAGCAGTTACATATGAAAACACTCTAAGAACATTTCAACGACTGTTATTACGAAACTAGCACAGAGAGAAGATAAATGCAACGGAAGAAATGGACACGGAACGCTGTACTGTGACTTCGGTAAGTTTCGTTCACCTACTCGGGTCACGGGTGTCTGGGTGTAGCTATTGAAAAGACGAGTATAGGTGCGTATGTACGAAACAGTGTTTGAGTCACTTGATATATCACTGCAATATGTATTCAGGTATACGCATCAAATGTTCGAACAATCTATACAATATTCCGTGGTAATGTATAGAAAACATTAATATACTGCACAATCAACGCAATGTTTGGAACATAGACCGACAATTTCAATACCGTTGAATCGAAAATTCGACAGTCACGATTGGCAAATAGACGTTCAACAGGTTACTTCATTTGCAACAGAACGTCAAGCGTTGACAGCCCGCTCATAAAGGGGGAATGGATCTATTGTAGTAGCAAGTGTGGCGTGTCCAATCAATAGAGCCACGATTTTATGGCGAAAAGATTTTTGCAACATTTGGTTTCGATGCGTCATGTGCACACCTGCAGCTCTGCTATATCGTCTATGATTGGATTATTTTACTCTCACTGGCTTTGTCAATTATGGACGTACAGACTCACAATAATCTTATTCTGATTGGTGCAGTCAAATGAGAAACGTGTCTGAACATAGACACGCTGCCAATAACCTTAAAACAGAACTGCCGATGTGCACGTGAGTCACTGAAACAAAGTGTGGCAAAAATCTTTTCGCGACAAAATCGTGGCCCTACCAATCAAGCATACGTCCTTGAGGAATAGCATGAAAAAAATTCAGATATTTCTAAGCAACTTATGGCCGAAAAAGACCAACAAAAGCGTAAGATCTGGAATATCCTATTGTCACTGTAAGTGAATGTGTATTCGCCAGATAAAGACCCTGACAGAGACTAAATAGCAATTCATAGGGACCCTGGTTTTGCGTGTAAAGAGTTTTGCCCACTTTGTTTCTGTGTCTTACGTGCACATCTGCAATTCTGCTTCATGATTATTGGCAGCATGTCTATGTGAAGAGCCGTATATCATTTGTCTGAGCCAATTACAATAAAGTCTCTGCAACACCCCACGGCTGTGATTTGCCGGTAGAATCCCAAGGCCCGAGAGAGTTAAAATATCCAATTACTGACCACGAAGCAGACCTGCAGATGTGCACGTAAGGCACGGAAACAAAGTGAGACAAAATTCTTTTCGCGAAAAACGAGTGTCCCTAGGTATTACATATGTGAAATAACGTGGCAGTTAATTTGATACAGGCGAACTTCGTCGCTCATTGGCTGCCCGAGGCTGTTGACACCAGCCACGTGTTTGTTTGTCTCTTGTATGTTATGGCAGGTTTCCTATTGGCCTGGCTGCCGACTAGAAAGGTGGCTGCATTGTGCTGATTGGCGGTAGGTGTTTCGCTATGTTGCTAGCCATTTTGCTGGCCTGTGTGACTGACTTCGCCATCCTACCGACGATTTCAGTTCTGTATTCCTAAATATTCTGTGACCCAGACAAGTTCAAGAAGTAGTTCTCGTCTGTACACTGCGACAGGAAGTCGACGTAAATACCAGGCGCAAAATAAGAAGATTAAATTCGAGGCTGGAAATGTATTATTACTCATCAAATCAAAAATTTTTTTTGGATCGCATTAAGAAGAAATCATTTTAAATTTGATAATCCTCGCCCTACAACAGTTGTTGTAAGGAACAGTTATTATGAGTTAGCGGACTTCGTGGGAAACCCAGTTTGAATTACAGTCCTACCTCTGGTCAAGGTTACATTAAAGTCAGAATTCGTAATTTAATTACAGACGTACACATGAATAATTTTCATACATGAGCATCTGCTCGGTAAGAATGTCACAGTACATATGTTTATGATAGAAATTTTTACGGAGACTGCAGATAGATTACTGTATTTAATTGTCAGCCAGTGTGTATTGGGCATTGTTACAACATTTACTAATTGCTTTCAGGGTAAGAAGGCTTCTTAAGGGTTGGAGGTCATCGTTATATTAAAACTATAAACTATCAATACAATCTATTTAAAACAGTCACCCACGCTACTATTATTGCGTAATAACGTTAAAATAGTGTCTTTCTCTACTCAAAAATGTATTTACAAAAATAAATTTCCTGACATATATTTAACTTACTGCAATTTTGACACGTTATAAAAATCTGTCTACGCTTAAGAATCTGACGGACAATATTCCACGGTTATTCAAAATATGATAATTTTGGTAATTTGGTTTTTATGTTTTAGAAGTTAGATTTGTTAGCCTTATTTATTTGAACAACAGAAACTAACCAAATATATATCTCACGTCATTTACTCTGGAGACAGTAGTGCAAAAGGTCTAATCTCTTTAAAATTTTGTAAAATCATTTTAAGTTTTTCTGATTCTGAAACTGAAATTCGAATTTTTCATACGTTTTGTTACTGGTCATAACTGAATACATTACAAAAAACTACTTTACATAAAGAGAATATATTGAAGTTCCAAAACAGCGGACGACTACAGGAAAAGTATTTCAAAGTACAATTTCCGTATTCTTGGTCATTTTTTTATACCACAGTCTATATATCGAAGTTTACGATAACCAGTAAAAGTCGCAACTTCATATTTTCCGCTACAAATTTTTATGTCGTTTTATCTGTTCACATTACTTTTTAGTGAAGGTAAGTATTCTCACTCTAGGTTATAAAACCAAGTTTTACTACCGCTCATAGCGTGATATATATATGTTTAAAATATTGCGCAAAAGTTTTCCAATTTATATGTTCATCCTTTCACGCGACAATAATTTAAACCGTTGTAATCATTTGGCTCACCAATATTTCTTTGACATTAACACACGGTGGGCAATATAAATTAAGTACACCGTATGTTATGTATACGTAAGTTACATATTCAATAACGCATTACATTTGTTAGTACATCTTGTTTAATTTTATTTCTAAACATAAACTGTTAGTAACATTTTACAAATATAAATGTCTCTTTGAAATATTGGGAAAATTTCTAGTTTGCAAAAATATTTGGAAGACGACTTGAACGCGTTTATACTTGATAACCCATGTCATCTCTTCAGTATAATTTAATTTAAATCTGGCTTATCGACGGATTACATCAGTTGTATGGTTGGCTAATTGCATCAAGTTATTTTCCTTAAACATATTTATTTGAATTTCAAAGCCATTTATGTCAATAAAAACCAAATTAATATAATTTTATTTACGTAAAGTAATTGTTCACTATGGTTTTTACCGTTGTTTGCGACAACAATATGTAATTTCCAAAAATTAATAGAACCGTCTATTTCCTTTGCCACAGTAATGTAACTTTGATCTCTCTCTATATATCTATCTATCTATATATCTATCTATGTCTAAGCTCTCTTTAAGTTCATATTTAACCAGATTTTCTATTTAGGTCTGGTTTGTGTAACTTTTTTCGCTAGCTATTTCGTTAAGAATGAAGCCCAGCGATAAAGATCATTTAAATAATTTTGTAGTAAAGTCAAACAGTGATTTTCACAATAACTCTCTGTAAGCCTGTATGTAGGCCTATTGTTTAATAAATCCAAATCATATAGGTTTTTGAATTAAATGTAATTGATGTGAAAAATATCAAGACGTGCAAAATTATGTCACTTATTACGAAATTGATTGCCGGAATCGTGTATTTAATAGGAAATAAAAAATAAGCTTAATATATAATTTATTTTTGAAGTTTATTTTCATGATTAAGGAATACGTTACAACTATGACTTCGCACTGACGTAACACGTGTAAACACTAAACAGGTGACAGTATACAGAACATCATTTATAAAATTAAGGAGATGAAATAATTCCTACCTTTGCTGTATAAGACACACGACTTTTATCTAAACTAATTTGAAAAGAAAGAAGGGTACCTCTATTTTTATTTTCGTAGCTGATAGCTCATTGCGTTTGATTGCATTAAACAAATTGGACAAAGAATTAAATTTGTAATGTTGCCTTTTAGCAATGCAGTTCTTCGCTACAATAGTTAGTCTAAGTGATAATTTTGTTGGATTAAAAAACCATTCCAATTGACGCTTAATTCCGTATATTTTTCATAAATCACATAAATGCATGGTGCAATTTTGAGTAACGGTTGAGTTCTTGACTACAGCAGAAACATAATAAGTCATAATTAAATCATAGTGATACAAATACAGATCATGCTGTGTGCCACAAAAACCAAATTTAATTTTATAACACGCCATGAAACTAATTGTCGAGTTATAACTCATCCGTCAGAAGAGACGCAAAATGTGAGAAAAGTTCGTGCAAAAAATTTCAGAGAAAGAATGGAAGGAAAAGTTAGTACATTAACAACATTTATTGGTGTTCTAAAACATTATTTTAATTATTTAACTCCAAACTTATAAGCAGAGACGTGCAAACAGAATTCGTGTAATTTTTTTTTTTTGCCAGCAGACTAGACTGCAAACGGATGTACAGTCGTTCAACGTCTCCCGCTGACAGTTACATCCTAGACTGACTGACACACATTACACGCATACGAAAATTCACTCACTAGAGTAAGTTGGTTATCTCGGTCACAACCTGTTTTTTCTGATTACCAGGATTTGATGAACTCCTGCGATGCTATTCAAGGTTTTAAAATGACGGGAACCAAGAAAACTATTAATTTTTACATGATAAATATTTTTCTATATGTTACATCCACAGTGCAATCTTTACAATATTATACTTATATTTAAATATAATATTGGTTTTAACAGTTGACCCAAAGCAATCAGTTTAATATTTTGAACACGGGTAAACTTACGTGGGATTAAATTTTAAACACTCAAAACTCGAACTTTTGGCTGACCACCCTACCCTCGTGAATTTTCATAAGCGCCTATAGATTTCATATAGGCTCGTAGCCAGTACAATCACACACTCTAAATCTGAAGTAGTTAATGTTCACTTATTCACGTCGATGGATGGAGCAGTTTCAACAAACTGAATCAGTGAGAAACCACTGTGAAATCGGTGACTATTTCACTGATTCCGATAAAGAGTGCCAACATTCCACAAGTTAATTAGTGAATGTCCACAGATTTTCCAGTAATTTTTCACTGATTCAATAAGTGAAAACTGTTTATTGAAAACAACTGAAAAAAACCGATGAATATTCACTGATTCACTTGTAAGATATTGGCACTCTTGAAGGAAATCAGTGAATATTCACAAATTAAACAGTAACTACTTTCACTGATTCAGTTTGTTGAAACTGCTCTATCCATCAGCGTGAATCAGTGAATATTCACTAATTCAGATTTAGAGTGCATGTTGTACGCTGGTAAGTACTCTGGTATATACTGGGCAGTGGAATCTAGTCTGTCGCCAAATATTATCTCTAAATTTGCATGTCCCTTGTTATGAGCAGATAACGAAATTATTGGTAGTCAGCAGTGATTTTATATTCAGCGCCAACTGAGTAACCAAGTTGAGTGAATTGAATTATAGGAATATCTTACTGTGTAATTTTTTCAATGTATTGGGGTTTTTGTACGGCGGAAGTAATTAACAATAATTATAACAGGAAAACAGTTATCAGCGTAAAGAATCGTTGCCGCAAACAATGCGTCCAAGGTAGAATATGTTTCAAATCGAGCGGTTATATCATACGCATTTAAGAGCTTCTGTATTAAGTTTCACAGGAAATATCGAAATGTATTCGAAAGCGGCAAGCTGGAGCTAAGTATTCAAAGTTTTACATAAATAGCGGATTTTTCAATAATTCCTTTTCCGATATAATAATGTTTTTTTTTCTAGAAAATGTGTCCTTACGTTTTTAATTATCTCTTATAAACAGTTTAAAAAATGTAACCATGGTTTATAAAAAAAATTAAACCAAAGGGTGAAGAGATTTTGGTCAACACTTAACAGCGACAGGGGGGTGAGTATGCAAGTACGTTCATTATCTCTCTCTCTCTCTCTCTCCCTGTATATATATATATATATATATATATATATATATATATATATATATATATACACATACACACACCACACATTCACATGCACACATAAATACACTTAGGAGGTGAGGTAAACCGGGATGAAAAATTACTTATGTTTCAAAATGTTTCAACAATGGGCATTGATGACCCTTACAATTATTGTAGGATTTTAAAAATGCTGGAAAATTCCGGGTTTACTCATCGTCTCAAGGAATCTACCCTTAAAATACAGGAGGGTGGTGTTACAGTAAGCTAATTCTCTCTGGAACAGTCAAATAAAATACGACACTTCACAAAGACACGCGGCCAATAATCGTGAATCAGAGCTGCAGGTGTGAATGTTAGGTCATTGTAACAAATTGTTGCAAAGTTCATTACACCAAATATCAGTGACGACAGTACCTAGAGACAGGGAAATTTCGCGAATTCAATTATCTGTATAGGCTAGAATCCATTGTACAATACTCCAGCCTCGTTCATTGTCTGCTGTTCCACTGAGTAGCAGCTAGTTGACTAACGTTCGTGGCTTGAGTATGCATATGATAGTTGATTCTACCATGTAGGTAATTGAATTCCCTAGTGATACTACATGAACGTTTGTACTGAATACGAGGTGTATTACTGGAGATATCGTTACTCGCCTCTTGTACGCTACCGACAGAAAAATGTACCTGCATATATCAGTCTATAAAGGTTTCACAGACATCTGGTGTCCCCTACGTATTAAAGGCGCTGAGGTTAATGCAGTGGTAAAGCACTTACATCCCACCAGGGCGATCCCTGGATTTCCGCACGTAGGAATCATGTCGGACGATGCCACTGGTTGGCGAGTTATCTCAACAATCTCCCGTTAGAAAACTAAAAACTATTACAGTACTTCATAATTTTTTATTACAATAAATGTGAAGTGCTGGAAAGGTTGCAACAAAAACTTATATTAAATGTTTTTTTTTTTTAATTGTCACTAAATTAACTGTCGAGGAAACCTAACTCATTTGTAAATTGTCAGGTGTTCGCATCAATTCTCCGTTGTTTCTGCTGGCACTGCACTTGTCCAATTTCTGTAGCCACATTCAGTGTAGAATTAAGAACATAAATAAAATGTTAAGGTTCGGAGTAAACTTTCGCCATATTAGAAGTTTAAATTGATGGCACGTATTTTATCGCAACCTAACAAACTTCTGGTGATCGAGTAAACACAGACATGTGGCCGTACTCTAGCAGGTTACTTATCATAAACGTCCAGGGCTGGTCTCACAACAGCGATTGAGATGACTCCACCAGCTAACACCTTCTCACACGATCGAATGTTTGCTTAAAAAACTTTTTACTAACTAAATTAATTAATTTTTTTAACAATTCAATCAATTATCTTCAGTAAACTTTGAAGAGACCAGCTGTAAATATGCCGTGTAAGTAACGTTTAATAGAACTAACATAATCACCCCTCCAGCTCGAATTAAACAGTTAAGTGAAAGCCACATTTTGTCACCTATTTTGTTTCCGTAATCAGAGGTGACTTTGGAACACGTTTATACTGCTTGTACTTTCTACGTTGTCAACTGCGAGTAAAAATTAATTAAATGTAATTTGGATATTTATTATTAGGAATTTCTCTATTCGAGGTTGGCCATATTTGCGATTTTTTTTTTGTATTGCCTGAAAGTCACCCCATGTGTTCAAAGTAACACCCACCCCCTTAAGTTTATTTAAATTTTAGTCAACACTGCGTATATTTGTTTCCTTTGTCTTTAAATGTGCACAAAATTCACATATGTTGTTGTTACAATTCTTCTAGTCAGAAAAATTCTTACCGGCGATTAAAAGTGTCAAGTTCAGAAAGTATAGAACGTGTTCTGAGCGGAGAACTTTCAAGACATTTAATACTATCTATGCAGTGACAAACAGAGTGACCACGCCCAGAGCGTCAATGTGGCGTCGCGCTTTATTCAATAAATTAACTTTAAAAATCTGAAGGTAATTTAAAGAGAAATTTGATCGCGTGAAAGGAACTTCGGAGACAAATACGAGACGTTGGGTGGGCGAGTCGTTGAAATACGCTCGGACATCTCGGCGCGTGTTCATTGTGCAAGGATACCTCTCTCTGTGTCTTTCCCTCTCTCCAGGTAGGGCCGGTTCCTCTCCGAAGTATCAGTCAAAAGAGAAGGAGGAGACATGGTCGCAATGAGGAAGTAGATGCGAGTTGAAACACATCTCCACTCAAAGACACGTTGTGAAGAATAAAACCTTGACTCGGTCGATTCAGGCCGCAATCCGTTTGCTGCTGAGTTTACTGGCAAGAAGTAGGCCACATAGATCACTATTAGTCTTCAGCGAACTCAATAGTTCAACTCAAATGAAACGTTTATCAGTATATATTGCCGGTTGAAATAATGGCTTCTGCATGTTAACATGATAAAGTGATTTGTGTTATACTCCAAAAATACTTGCATTAAAATAGTAACAATTTTAGAATACGCTACAAACTTCCTTTTACAAATAAATATATACTAAAATTAAATAAAATATCTATAGGCCCTATGTATTTACAAATAAATGTTGGTTGCATGTATGTATGAGATCGATAAACTGCGACACCGTTTAAGCTGGCTACTAGATGGCGCTACAGCACAACAACTTCTATACCTAGATTCTCATTATGGCACATAGATAGAGGTACGTCAATTTCGCAGATACATTCCAGGTCAGGTTGAACGCCAAAATGTATACTTCATAATCACGTGTGTGATTAGCTGGCAGTTGTCACGAAACGCATTTGACTACCGCAAGTCAGTAGTAAATAAGGAGCTACTCGCTTGTAATGTTGTAAGCCAATGAATAATCGCCTGTGTCCAGTGTGTGTACAGGACTGAGAAGTCTAGGCTACTGCCAGATGAATCCGCGGAATTGACGTACCTCAAACATAGAACATAAGGAGGGAAGTTTTCAATCCGACCAACATATATATTTGTGCATGGATAACGTCTGCCGCATTCTGCTTGTAAAATGTATAGTATGAAATAATCATACAGAAACACACACCATATATCGATGGCTCAGTTCAATAGGAAAACAACATTTAAAAATGCATTTTTGAGTTTGGCTCACCAACAAATAGACATATGTGCACTCTACTTAGATGAAAAGATAAACAATACGTATATTCCCTTGTTTTAGCAACGTGGAATTTTTTTTCTAATTGACAGTAAAGAGCTGGAAATTGTATTTCTTTTAATTCAAAGTCTGCTAATTTCAGCCAAGGCAGGCTATTAACATTTTAAACACTTTAAACAGTTGTTTATGTAATTTTTTTTCAAGTCTGCACCAACCAAATAAGTTAATTAACGGATTTTTCGGCGGAACGAAAATCTTTCTATATGAATTTTACTCAAAACTGTAAATTTTTAGTTGTTTTCCTTTCGAATTAGGCCATTGATATACACGAAACACATGAAGTTAATTAAGGTGATAAAACTTAATCCAGTTCGATCTTACAATATCTAGATCTTCCCCACATACCATCAATATTGATTTATTTAGTTTAGGTTCATCATTTACTTCCGCCGTATGTATGTCATCTGCTTTTACTGAGACTGCGTGACCTTACAGACCAGTAGATTCAGTAGGAAGTGACGCGTCGTTTAATGACAATTTCAGTTACTGGTGCGTTGCCTCAGCATATAAAGAAACGCCCAGCAGTAAATTCAGCTGCTATCAGCAACAAATGGAACATTGCCTCAGAAGAGTCTCTCGTCCTCTTGCAATTCTTCCGCGCCGCCTGCGACCAAAGAGTGCTCTCAGTTTCCAAACATCCCCCCTCCCTCGGGTGTCTTTCTCCCGAAGTATAAGTTAGTCTATACCACAAATGATAGGTAGGGACTGGAAAATGTCGCGAATTCAATGATCTGGAGGCTAGAATCCATTGTACTATGCATACTCAAGCCCCAACTATTTGTCTACTAGCTGCTAATATATGGAACAGCAGACAACGAAAACCATTAATCTAACTTCTGCTGTTGGCCAGCAGTTTGCGTGATGCGCCTAAGGGATACTTTTAATCAACCAAAGACTCTAAAATGTCCATTGTCCTGTGATGCGGGCACACACAAATGCGAAGGCCCAGAGGCAATGACGTCACAGAGTGTGATGATCACGTGAGCGTTGTCCAGTGAATTCTAGCCGAATAATAACGCAGAATTGCATGCCTGTAGTCATGACAAATTTATCTTCTTGACAAGCACTTGAACTTTACAAAAACGTGGTTTCACAAACAATACAAAAATATATAAAAGTATTGAAGAGCTTGGTGGAAAATGGGGATAAGACACACCAGTAAACTTCTCAGAAACGAGAAATTTATGTAGGTTGAACGCTAAAATGTATACTGTACTTCATAATCTCGTGTGTGATTAGCTGGCGCTGTCACGAAACGCATTTGACTATCGCAAGCCAATAGTAAATAAGGAAATAATCCCTAAAGCTTTCGCGTGCTACTCGCTTGTAAGGTTGTAAGTCAATGAATAATCGACTGTGTCCAATGCGTGTACAGGACTGAGAAATCTAAGCTACCGCCAGATGAATCCGCAAAATTGACGTACCTCTACGTATATCAAGAGTCATATGTAGAGATGATGGTTTATCGCGGGAAAACTTGACTGCTGGGTTTCAACGTTCATTTGGCTTATCAAACGATTACTGGCTTTTACTGGTACGTGGAGCTGTTGCCGTATTTGATTGAGCCAATAAAAATCCCACTAGTGAAATATTTGATTTCTGTTGTTGGTCTGTAGACAGTTGTGTTAGACGTACTTCATATCAGCATCATATTTGTTGCCATTAAGTACAGCGTTTTCAAGGGTTTGTTGGCAAAAAACAGTTTCGCCATATACCATTATCTCTAATCGTAAGATAAAGGTAATTTTAATGTTTTTTTTTTTCAGGAATTTACAAATGTGGTAATACACTCCTTTCAACAAGTTGTTCAATTAGTTTATGAAATGATAGTTGTAGGCTGTGAAAACAAGTAGGCACACTCGTTCCTCGTATAGACTGTATTGTACCACGGACCGCCGTATACCTACCGCATCTCGCTCCGTGTCCTCGTTTCGCATTCACAGGTGAGACAAATGTCGTGTCATCTCCGCAATGAACGGTCATCTCGTCCGTTTGTCTTGTCCGCTCCCCCTGGGACGTCGAGATGACGTTACAAACCGGGCCGTGATCCCTGGACAGAGCGAGCTCTTGTATATCTGGAACGGGTCGTGGAATGTAACCGTATTCCCTTCGTGTCTGCTCAAATTGTTTTCTACAACTCAACTGGCAGGACGAATATGTCATCTATACAACCTGTATGTCAATTTAAAAATGCACGTTTCCAATGATGTTGCGTCTTCCTCGAAGACGATATCCTGGTCGGAGAGAGACGTAAATTCGCGATGCTATAAAGAGACGGGTTACGAATTCAAACGCAACGTGTCTTGTTTATATTTATATTATTAAGGACTTATGCAGGGTCACTGATTTTTTTGCGAAAATAATGTTTTCGCCAACTTCTCTCAATGCCTTATGTGTAGGGTAACGAACTTTTCGTGAAAATAATTTTGCCCCAAGTTTCTTTCATAGCCTTACTTCCGCATCTGCATATCTGGTTCATAGTTGTTCGCAGCGTATCTTTGCGAAGTGACGTCTCACATTAGACCGCGCCAATCAGAAAAAAGTTACTACGAGACCACACCCCTGTGATTTGCAATTGGAACCTCAAGAAACGAGAGAGTTAAAACATCCAATCACTGACTATGAAGCAGAACTGCAGATGTGCTCGTAAGGCATTGAAACAAATTGGGGCAAAATCCTTTTCGCGAAAAATTCATGTCGCTCATTATTTGGTGGAGCGCTACTTCATGGTCAGCGATTGGATATTTTCATGTATCATCGTTAGAGACCAGGAAATTTCGCGAACTAATTGTATAAGACATTAGATTTCAAACTCCTGTACACGTTAATTACTTTCGCGATTTGGTCACTGTTAAGCTTTTCCTTGAGGACTGTAAACCAATATCAAGCCTGCGTGAAAAATGATGTTTACTTCCACGCTACCTTGTCACACATACAACTGGCCACTCACTGGAGCAAAACAGCCAATGTACCAGTAGCTGATGAAACAGAGTATACACATGAGTCTGGACAGCTGGTTGTTGAACACGCGAAATTTTTGGGTTTACACATCGTTAGAGAAGACGGTATATCACGAAAATGTTATCCTCCAACATACCCTTGAAAACGCTGTAGTTACTTGCTACATGCATGATTGGCTGATGCACGCCTGCCATATAATAACTGTCAACAGACCAATAACAGGCATCAAATAGTTCAATAATGGAATTCTCGTTGACTCAGTCAAATAGGGTAACAGCTCCATGTACAAGCGAAAGTCAGTGATCTTCTGGTAAGCTGAACGTTCGTGTAAACCCAGCAAACAGTCAAGTTTTCCCGCGATAAACCTTCATCTCTACTCATCGTCTTTGGTATCTACTCTCAAAATCACTAGCTGATGGAGTTTCAGTAAGCTAATTCTCTCTGGCACAGTCAAATGAAATACGACACTTCTCAAAGACACGCGGCCAATAAGCGTGAATCAGAGCTGCAGGTGTGAGTGTTAAGTTGATGCATGCAAATATCGCGTTATTGTCAGGCAGCAGATTGAACTGCAAGTTACTGTGTACTCGTTTATCTTGTGTTGTCGGCCGACGGTTTGTGTGGCACGCCGCAAGGGCTTGTTCTACCAATGATACAAGGTCAGTTGTAAAATACAGACTATCCTGTAATGTGGGCACACAACGATAAAAAGGCCGATGACGTCATGGAGAGTGTTTGGTTGAGTACAGGTCAGTGGTTTCTAGCCTATCGCGAAATAATAACGCGAAATTTGCATTTCTCTAGTGTTAAGTCATTGAAACGAATTGTTGCGAAGCTTTTCACACCAAATACCATTGACTATGTTACCCGATGAATGTTTGTACTGAGTACGCGGTGTATTACTGGATAATTCGTTCCTCGCCTCTTGTACGCTACTGACAGAAGACTGTACCTGCATCCATCAATCTATAAAGGTTTCACAGACATCTGGTGACTCTACATATTAAAGGCGCCTTAGTTGGCGGAGTGGCTAGAGCGCTCGCCTCCCACCAAGGCGATCCCTGGATTTCCGCATATAGGAATCATGTTGAACGATGCCGCTCGTTGACGAGTTATCTCAGCAATCTCCCGTTACCCCAGCTCCATTATTCCGGTGCTGCTATATACTCAGATCATGTCACTCCTCACCAGCGCTAAATATCTAGATGTTGATTCCTGACCACGGCCGTAGAAGAACAGGTCTGGACACTCGCTTGGAAACTTGACCCCTTGTTGTTTGCCTGCAGTTTACCAAGTTACCTGAGTGTTGTGCGTCTTTGGCAGTGCAATCAGGGCGGTCGGGCTCAAACTCCGCCCACTTCCCTCGCCACATTTTTTCAAGTGTTTACATTATACAAATAAACAATTTATCAAAACGTATTTTTTATCAATTTACGAAACATTTCCTCCGCTCACAATCCTAAAGCATGGCTCCAGCAAACTTTATTTACCTTATAATGTAAACACTGGAATAAAGTGGGCGGAGTTTGAGCCCGACCGCTCTGATTGCAGTGCCAAAGATGCACAACACCTACAGTAACTTGATGAATTGCAGCCAAACAACAAGGGGGCCAAGCAAAATAAATTGGTAGATAGGAGAGTGTCCAGACCTGTACTTCTACGACCGTGGTCCTAACCAAAATCTCTTCACTTCACATTAAACATAAAAGTGTTGTAACTAACACAGAACAGAAATTATAATATTCGAAAGATAGCGTCTGTGATCACAATAATATGTATTTTCTGAGTTATTTTTTCGGCTAGAATAGGCGATCTTAAACACTACAATGCCATTAACAACACATCTTTATTGACTCGCTTTCTTGTCTGTTTGTTCGTCTGTTCAGTAACGATTTGCAGAAGGGTGACAATGAGCAAAACACTAGATACTTGAAACTAAAAACTTGGGGTGCATGATGTAAATAATAGTAAGGAGTGTATGTAGACAGTCGTTTTTAATAATTATTAAGGTGTTCGGCTGTAAATAATGCTAAGGGGCATTCAGAGAGAATCAATATTATCAGGTGTAAAGCATAGTAAATATCACCCTTTATGAGTTTTTAGTTCAGAGTTCCATTCCAAGCCTTGTATAGAAATTGAATTCTTTCATAATATGAATTAAATAGGTCACTTACTATGTTTTACATCTCATAACACTGTTTCTCTCTGAATTTACCTTACCATTTTTTACAGCCGAACCCTTCATTAGTTTTTACTCAGTAGCATTTCTCTGCATGAATTTTAAAAATTGACAGCCAAGTGAACGGTCTGTATGTATCAGTAAAGTAAACCGTGCAGCTACTCAGGTCCTGAACGCAGGGTGAGTAAAGAAAGAAGCAAATAGGCAGAGAACAGAATGTTGGTCAGTGCTCGCGTGCCCTGCATTCAACCCAACATTTACCTTCCCTCGGACGACCCATTGTCCAGTGTACTTGGCAGAGAGAAGATGGTAGGAAGGTGAGGGAGGAAGCTGCTACCTAATAGGGCGGCAGAAGAACGACGGGTGGATTCGACGTGGCTTTTTTTTCTTTCGTCTTCCGCGGGTTGGACTACTTCGTGTCCTGCAGGTCGCCTCACATTACCCTTCCTGCTGTTCTCCTCTTCCCCTTCCTTTTCACTTTATTCGCTCTTTTTTACGCTCACAGGCCATTGTGCCTGGTAAGGTGACGGACTCAAAACCAAACAGAACAAGGAGGAAATCCTACATCATCCACAACATGAAACAGGACATCAGCACGTAAAACTAAGTGTTGTAAAGAGACGGGAAAAATTCGCGGGTTCACTGACCTGCCGGCTAGCCTGCAAGAATATTTATGAACTGAAGCAGACGGCAGACGCTGAGTAACTGATTGTTGTTAAAGTGATATCGTTGTGTATTAGTTACAAATTTGTTGTTGGCGCAGAGACTTCCAGGAGGTGTCATATAAGTCGAAGGCCAATTGCGAAAGTGACACGAACGTACAGTTGTTGGAATTCTAGCATGAGCCCAAATGAAAACGAGTATTTTTCTGATCTATAGTTATAATTAGTGCAGTGAACTTTTCGTGAAACTAATTTTCCCCCAGTTTGTTTCAGTGCCTTATGTGCACACCTGCAGTTCTGCTTCGTGGTCTGTGATTGGTAGAGCCACGATTTTATGGCGAAAATATTTTTGCAATATTTGGTTTCAACGCGTCATGTGCACACCTGCAGCTCTGCTACATCGTCTGTGGTTGGATGATTTTACTCTCACTTGCCTTGGCAAATTATAGACGTACAGTCTCACAATCTTATTCTGATTGGTGCAGTAAAATGAGAAACGTGTCTGAACAAAGACACGCTGCCAATAACCTTGAAACAGAACTGCCGATGTGCACGAGAGTCACTGAAACAAAGTGGAGCAAAAATCTGTTCGCGACAAAATCGTGGCCCTAGTGATTGGATATTTTAACTGTCACGTGTCTTGGGGTTCTACCAGATAATCACAGGAGTGTGGGAGAGATGTCTTCACAAAAACATTCTGCCAATAACCAAGAAGCAAAGACGCACATGTGGAGGTACGGGACTGAAAATAGCCTGTGCAGAATTCTTTCCGGGAAAAATTAATGGCCCTAGTTATAATTTTTGCCTCTTTAAATATACTAAATAGCCACTTCTTCACTTTTTGACGCGATGTAGTAGACAAATTTTGACTAGAGATGGTGAAATTTCGCGAATTCAATGTCCTGCATGTTAGAATCAAATATCCTATGCATACTCAAGCCCTGTCTATTCGTTCATTGTCTGCTGTTCCACTGAGTAGCAGCTAGTGGACAAATATTCGGGACTTGAGTATGCATATGATGTTTAATTCAAACACGCAGGTCACTGAATTCGCGAAATTTCACAATCTCTATGTATAACGTATTTGATAATTTAACATCTAAATTTAAGCACACAAAGAACAACGCAAAATACGAAATATTCCTAGCCTCGGTTGGCGAAGTGGCTAGAGCACTCACCTCCCGACAAGGTGTTCCAGCTTCTAATCCCGGCAAGGGAAACTGGGAATCATGCCGGGTTTTGTTGGAGATGTCCTGTTTCCCCCACTCCTTCATTCCAGTGCTGCTCCATACTCACCTCAAGTCACCCCTCACCAGCGCTAAAGACCTAGATGTTAAATGCTTACCAAAATATCTTCCCTTCACAACTAAATACTCGATAGTCTTTCGGTCGAGACGTTGTCAGCTATTACAAAAAAATAACTTACTATAAAATGCAATGTTACCACAATAAAACACCTGTAACGCCAGGTAAAATAAGGAAACTTTAATTATGCTTAGAGGCACTGCAAAATTGCCGGAAAAGCTGACTCTTTGCTAGGCTCCAACGTGCTGTTTTTAACCGACTTAAAAAGAGAAAACGTTATCAAATCGTTAATTTATGTTTGTTTCCTCAGAACTCCGTCATTTATAAACCGATTTGGAAAATTAGTTTTTGTTTAAAGGAGATATTTTCAATGGGGTCCCATTTTAATTTAATTACCATTGAACCTTAGGTTCCGAAGATACACCAGGGAACTCCTCAAAATCGAAAAGGAAATGTATAGTGATTGAGATATCTGTAGGTTTATGGCAATCTAAGACTAGGCAGGTACCTAACTATGGTCAAGGGCTTTCTGGACTGACTTGGACTGCGAAGGCACAACGGAACTCTTTAACGACAAACAGCATGAATGTGTAGGGATGCACCGTAACTCCGTACAAACCAAGAAGTAAAATTTTTTTAACAAAAAAAAAAAAACAACACCGACTTCAAATTAATCAACTCTGGAAAATAAACTAAAAATTAACAAGTAATTGGGTCATTTTTAGGCTACTGAAATTACAACCAATTTATTAGGAGAATAATATAAATTTATTGATATGTTTGGAGTCGGTGCCAGCCTAGGTTAACAAATTTATGTGTAATGGAGTAGCGTAGGTGTACACGGAAGTTAATGAAATTTAACGTTGGCTGCAACTAAGTATTTCTTAATCGACACAAAGACAGTGGCCGCGCGGCAGTGAACAGCACTGGACGAAGTGGCGGGGCTGGGAGGGGAGAAACTTGACTGTGAGACACGAATGCAGGCAGACGCGTGAGGGCAGACGTCGTTGATAGTTGTGTCCGACATATAAATTATCGATGCACTTGTACGCTATAAGTTTTCTCTAATTGTATTCGATTGTGGTTTCTAGATGCGTAGAGTCGCCTTAAGGTATTTAGATTGTTTACACGACAACTGTGTTCATTTTTCAATAGATTTTCGAGTTGTCGCTTTAAGACCCAGTTTTGTTTTCTTTTGCAAATAGGTTTATTTGTAACTAAGGTGTCTTTTTAAGCAGTTGTGTTCATTTGTAAACTAATTTTTTAAATATATTGCTACATTATCGAATTAACGTAAGTAATTTATACTGTCAATTTTATGATATTTCGTAATATTTCTTAAAAGTTTGGCTGACACCGACTCCAAAAATTACATCATTTGTGTATTATTGTCCTAATAAAGTGATTGTATTCTAAGTTGGCTGAATAAACATGCTTATTTTTTACTTTTCAGTACATTTCTTAGAGTAATTTTTTTAAGCCGGTGCAATTTTTTTTTGTTAAATTTGTTTTATTAACTCTAAAAGTTTTTATCGATAATGGCTGTAGTTTATTTGAAGCCTGTTTCTCTCAACATGCCCAGTTAGAACTGTGCATCTATAACACGGAACAAGTGTGATTTGAACCAAAACTGTGCACGCGTGTTTAAAATTGCTGTCTCGCCCAATTATAGTATGATAAAGATATTGCCGTTTATCAGAGATCACGTTGACTTAAACATTTTTTCGAGAATTTCCTCGGTTTCTATTTACGCTACTTGGAATCAAGGGTTCTGTACAATTTTCTGTCACATGTATAAGATTTATTTTGGTTAATTGCATTTCAGACGTATTTCCTCGTATATACAGTTCTTTTCAACTACAGTAGGTCATTTATTTTTTACGTTTTGTTACTGAGCGTGTGTGTTTCCAGTAAAAAAAAACATGAAAAACACTCTTTCAGCTGTACGTTCGGGTAGTGCATATTCGAGTGAATGCACTGGTTCTAGTAGTTTTGTGTGGATAAGCTTATTTTCCTTAACAGTGTAACATCACGGACATATATTATTTAACGATGGTTACGGTACAGTCAAGATTTTTATTAACGATTCAGAAACGTCCAGTAATGACGTACCACAATTATTACGGACCCAGATAAATGGAGACACAACAGTAATAAAATATCAACAATCAATCGCTCTAGATTAAAAAAATAATAAGTAAATATTTTTTCTTCGATAATTCGTACCTGCACACTAAAGCAAATTTTTACTCGTTCATTTAAATTTTGGTGTATGATGTGATGTAATGGTTGTTCGTGATAAAATGGGCACTTATATAAAGCCGTTCTGTATGAAATAATAATTTTAAAATACTGGTCACAGTGGTCTCTGACAGTAGCTTTTGAGATCGGAACAAAGTATACACTTTGATTGTTCCTAATGGTGCTTTGATTTAATTAACAAGTGGCAAGAAAGTTTTAACTATCTTTAATTAAAACATAATTAGTTCCTCAAACCTAAGTGCTCATTTTATATGATTATTATTTATTTTCGTAAAATGAATAACATAGGGAATAAAGCTATCCTTTTTCCGTAATGTGAATAATAATGGGAGTGACGATACCCAAAAAATCGTATATAAAATTAGATTTCATTAAATACAATATAATATACAACTTTATATTAGGTAACACACTTTTATACGTGCCAAGTCAACTAACTACTCCTGACCCATTATAGATATTTCCAGTTGTCCAGAAGTTGCGGAATAGTTAGCAAGGTCTCACGAATTTTTAGCTAAATAGAGGTAAACTGTTTGTGGCAAAAAATTAATTTTTTTGCGCGCAAAATGTGGCAACACAGCATGGTGCCACTATTACCTTGTGCTCCACGTCCGAGTATTTATTTTCGAATGTTACACCAAGAAAATGTAGAATCATGTTTGGATGTTTGGACTGTACAATATTTGGACCCTCGTCCATTATGATAATCAGAATAGCAGTATTACGAAATCTGGGTAGTGTGAGTTGTGACCTACTCCGTGATACATTGCCACATTGTAAATGTAAACTGTCATTAAACAACATTTTGTCACTTCAGTTTCGTCTCCAGTGTAATCACAAAAAATGAATACATGCACAGAGTATGTTACAACCAATTATTTAAAGTAAATAAATGTATCTAGCCACGAAGTCAAAAGTTGAATGTTTACAAAAAAATGTATATGTACAAGTAAATACGAAATGAGGTATAAAACTGTTTCGCATACTGCAATTTTACATACATAATTTTCTGTAATCTAGTAATCCTGTGCTGTCTGTCTGACCACCCTGATTTAAGTTTTCAATTGTTTTCGAAATTCACTCCATACCAATTCCAATATGTTTTTTACGTCAGCCTAGGCCCTGATTAATTCCTAATAGCTTTCTTCTCTCGTTTATAAACCAAATTATTACCACGAAAAGGTGCTGCGAAGTTTTCAAGCACTTAAAAAACTACTAAAATTAAACTAATAAAAAGGGAATTAATTATTTGGACTCCTTGCAAAGTACAGAATGTCCTGCCAAGATATTTTGTAAATAACTAAAGGTGCTATAAACACCTGTAAAAGTTCTTCAACACCTGCAAATGGTTTGGGATTTATCTTAAATATCTTATGTACAACAGACACACGCACTGTAGTCAAGTCCACACTTAACACACTGCACAAAAAAACATTTTGTTAGATGATCATATAATTTTGCCAGCAAGAAAAACAAATGAAGACGTACACCTTTAAAACCACGCTATGGATAGATAAACGGCAATTTAGAGAATTCATTTGATAGTAGGCTTGATTTCATACTCCTGTAAACTATATATATATATATATATATATATATATATATATATATATATATAGACTGGACTGCTGTTTATTTAACTCGTCCGTGAGTATTTTGAACCTGCAGTGATCTAGTGCTATTTTGTCAGCTGTATAACTAGTTACTCGTTAGGCCGAGGGGGGGGGGAGGGGATGCAGTCAATAAGCAAATAGCAGAGGAGAAAGTGTACACAGAACTTTGGAGTCCATCCGGCAAGTCGTTGGACCGTTGAAATTTCCGGGTCTCAAATGATGGCGTAAGAAAACGTGTTTAGAATAGCGAACTTATAAATAACACGATCATGCCCTTTTGTACGGTCAGCAAATGCACCCTTCACTCACAATTATTTGGTTGAAAGAATTACGAACGCACGGCTGTCCGTGTTGAAGCAGTTCTTTCTTCGACTGGCGGCATTGTCGTGAATCTCCGCGGCGGACTTCGTTTGTCTTCGTTGAGAGGCGAAAGCCCTGTTGTTCACGTCGCATCGCTCGGGCGCGTCCATATCGCTCTCTCCCTGCGCTGACAGATGAATCAGCTGAGCTTTATCTCAGTCTGCGATGTTCATCTCCCAGACAAGAGGGATGGTTGTTATAGTCTGCCTCGTGTAACAATTGTGTTTTTTATGGGCACTGCTTACAAAATTTATAGCCAAGTTAGGAAACTATGTTAAAATTAATTAATTCTCAATACACCAATTTCATATGAATCTGTTAAAGATAAAGTGTTCTGCTTAATGTGAGAGAAATTTTGGTCAGCGCTTAACATCGAGGTCTTCAGCGCTTCTGAGTGACATGATGTGAATATGGAGCAGCGACGGTATGGAAGGAAGAGGAAAACGGGAGATTCCTGAGAAAACCCACCGACCAGTGGCATCGTCCGGCACGATTCCCACATGCGAAAATCCGGGGACCGACCCCGCCGGGAATCGAACCCGGATCGCCTTCGTGGGAACCTAATGGTCCCATTATTCGACCGCCGCGGCGCCATCTGCTTAGAGTTTACTAGAATATTTTCCGATACAAATTATCACTCATAATTTTTATTGAATAAAATTTTTAATTTTTAATATTAAATAACACTAGACACCGGCAAAATTCGCGTTACTATTTGGCATCAAACGAGAATTTATTGACCTCTACATCCTTGGCCACAATCTGTGATGTCACTGGCGACTTATGCCCTTATGTAATGTTATTTACGTATTTGACGGCCTTACATGCGATTTGTAGGGGCCGGAAAATGTTGTGGGTTGAATGACCCGCCCGCTGGAATCCATTGTTCTATGCTCATTCAAGCCCCTTCTATTCGTTCATTGTCTGCTGTTCCACTGAGTAGCATCTAGTGGACAAATGGCGTGGGCTTGAGTATGCACAGAACAATGCACCATAACATGCAGGTAACTGAATCTGCAGTGTTTCGGCCCCTAGCGATTTGTTACTCTACGGTGGAAAATTGTGTTACCAGCAGTGGCGAAGCGTGAAGTGTTCTAGGGTAAGCGACAGGGACCCTTGTTTTTCGCGAAAAAAATTTTGCCCCACTTTGTTTCCGTGCCTTACATGCACATCTGCAGTTCTGCTTCGTGATCAGTTATTGGGTATTTTAACTCTCACGAGCCTAGGGATTCTTCCGACAAATCACAGACGTGTGGTGTTGCAGGAAAGTTTTTTTAATTGGCTCAGTCAAATGAGATACGGCTCTTCACACAGACATGCTGTTAGTAGGAAGTTTAATTCCAGACTGATACGAGGATATTCGGTCTTTCAATCGTCTGTTTGTTATTACTAGGGCTAGGAATATTTGGCGAGTTCAACTACCATCATGCTAGAATCCATTATCCTGTGTATACCGAAGCCCTACTATTTGTCCATTACCTGCTACTCATTCAGACATCAGACAATGAACTAATAAACGGGGCTTGAGTATGCATAGGGCATTGGATTCCAGCGTGCAGGACATTGAACTCGCGAATTATTCCTAGCCCTAGTTCTTGGCTCAAAGTAGAGGGAACTACAAAATATGGAGTCGCAACTGCATTCGACGATCAAAGATACACGAGTTTGTATTCCAGCTTGTAACAAACTGGACTCGCACGTTTTCTATTCCTTGAGTATTACAAATAAACATTAGTAAAATTTTAATAAGATTATTACTTTAGAAACTTCACATAGAATTCAGAATTGGGGAAGTGTTATATTTAAAATGTATTTACTGAAATGTAATAGCTTAAAATAGAATTACTATATACAGAGCCATCGATTGTTCGTGAAAATAATATTGCACTAAATTGTTTAAATACCTTCATCTGCAGCTATGCTTCATGGTTATTGGCAGAGAGTATTCGTGCAGAGAGAAGTCGCTCATTTGACTGAGCCAATCAGTACAAGTTAACTATGACATTACACGCCTGTGATTTGCGGGTAGAATCCCAAGAGACGCTGAGAGCTTTAGACATCCAATCACTGACCACAGACTAGATAGTAATACAGGCGTGAAATGACGTGTCGGCTCATTTGATACAGGTGCAACTTCTACGCTTATTGGCTGCCCGAGACTGTTGATAACAGACCCGTGTGTGTTTGGCTCCTGTGTGTTACTGCAGGTTTCCTATTGGCCTGGCTGCCGGCTAGCAAGCGGCCACCTTAAGCTGATTGGCGGTAGGCATCTCCGCCATGTTGCTGGCCAGGGAAGCCATTTTGCTGGCGTGTGTGACTGAGTTCGCTGGCCTACCGGCGGGTTAGCTTCTGTATTTCCTAGATATTCTATGGTCACTGACCATGAAGGAGAGATGCAGAAGTGCATATATGAAACTGAAACATGTTGGTACAAAACTCTGTTCACCAAATATCAGTGGTCTAACTACTTACAATCAGTGGCTGATAGGAGGTACAAAGAAGCCTAAGGCGAAGACATTTTGCTCAGGAAACGTTCCAACTAAACGTTCTCGTGGGTTCAGTTTGTTTTCGGAACTGTATGATGGAACATGGACATGACGTTTACCAAGAATATATATGTTCATGTTTACATTTTAAGAAATATGTCAATGAATGGTAAAAAAAAGTGCTGAGTCTAAAATTTTGGATGAATATTTGGTAAGTTTCTTGAGGAAAATACAGTTTGTCTACACATGTGTGTGTTTAGAGCTGGTGATTTTAGATCAAAAGAACTGTACAATGTTTTGTATCAATGCATAACACTCACACCTGCAGATCTGCTTCGCGGCTATTGGAAGAATGTCTATGTGCAAAGACGTCACCCATTTGACTGTGCCAGTGAGAATAAGGTTACTGCGACACTGTAGGTCGTTCGTGACAAAGTGAGCAATAAAAATTTAACCTTTGAGAAATATCACTAGTCTTTACTGCATATAATTCAACATTAACTATAGTTCCCTTACTGCTTGTAAAGTTGGCAGCGAAATTACGCAATATAGGTCTGTGTAATTTCCTATTTAATTTCAACAATACAGAAACAAAATCAACCAAAATCGATATAAATGTATTTTATATAATTATTAAACTTTTTTTTACTAAACTATGTCTATTCATACAGACTGCACAATTTATCTTAGACGCGCAAGCATTAAGTGTCGTGTCTAGAGAAGTTAGACATTTCCCATTGTTAGCCGTTACGCGAGGAAAGATACGAATTGGACGAAAGTAGAACTTTAGCAGGGCTTTCTTGAGTGCTCACTTTATCCCGAACGGCCTATATGCGTCTATGATTTGCGGGTAGATCCCCAAGACGAGGAGAGTTAAAAACAGCCAATCACTGGTCATGAAGCAGGGCTACAGATATGCACATGAAGCATTAAAACAAAATATTGCATATTTCTTTTCACCAAAAATCACTAGCTCTATGTACATTCTAAGAGTTACGTCTTCGCAGAAATTTTCTGAAATAACAATAACATATCGCCACTTAGTGACACGTTGTGTCTGACGTACATATCCCAATCATATATGTTGTAATTAACTGCAGCTTTCAAGCGTATGTTGGCACAAGGCATTTCGGCGATAATACATCATCTCTACGTTATAGTATATCGCGTAAAAATTTTTGTGCCAATATACCCTTGAATTCGCTGCAGTCATTTTAAAAATGTGTGATTGGGTAGGTGATATTTGTCTGACACAATGAAGCTGTCTGCAGACAAATAACAGGTGTAAAATAACACAATAGCGGGATTCTTATTGGTTCAGTCAAATAGGGTAACAGCTCCAAGTACAAGCGCAAGCCAGAAATATTTTCGTAAGCTTAACGTAGGTTAAAACCTATCAAACAGTCAAATTTTCACGCGATGTACAACCATCTCTCGTCATAGGCCTAAATCATTACATATTTTCCACAAGATTTATTATTAAAATATTTTTATTTCATTACAACAGTTTGCAAAAGGACAGCACCACCATCAATCCACGAAGCTTACAGATGATTTAAGTATTCTTGTATAACGTTATTTACACAGTTTTCCGTACACATTTAAGACATATCTCCTTTTTAATCTTCACGAAATGCCTGTACATAATAATAAAACGATACTCAGAATTAAATATTTTTCTTATGCTCAGTTGGTAATATATTTTTGTCACAACGTAGCTATATGGAGTCCAATAATAAGCATCAAATATTACTATATCGGGATCCTTATTGGCTCAGTCAAATAGGGAAACAACTGCTAGTGCAAGCTAAAGCCAGTCTGAACGTGTGTTGAAATCCAGCAAACAGTCTAATTTTCCCGCCATAAATTATAATCTCTAGCCATTGTGTATGACCCTAAACGATGCCACGTACTGAAAGCTATCTTAAAGTCTAAGGTTAAGAGTTAGTGTACGCTATATTTTTTTTTTTTCATTCGAAGCACAGAAACGGGGAAGGCGTTAAGTCAAATATAACAATTCCGTCAAACACCTCATCGCCTCTAGGCGCGAAATACTAAACTAGGGTGAAGTTTTTCAATGGGACTTCAAGTGATGACCCTATTATTTTATTTGTGGAAAGTATGTGGTAAAGTCCAATGTAGGTTTCTGTGATTTACTTTTCAGATTACAGTTGAAATTTTTTCAGCTGCAGTAACGCGAAAATGTCAATTTGAGCACTTTTGAGGAGCTTGGAATTCAAGTTTTTAAATAGCGGACGGCATTTTTAAAATCATAGGAACACTGTTTCAAGTGTGTTTTATTTTCGTATATAAATGCATTGGAAACATTTTTAATAGTTATACAAGAAAAAATCAGTGGCGTAGCGTGGCTGTGCTCCAAGGCGTGCGGTATTAGCAGCGACTATACGCTGTGAGCAGTTGTGTTGTTGCAGAGACCAAGGTGTATATATTATAAGTACCTTGCCTCTTGTACGCTACTGGCTGTGGAGTCTTCCTGACCATACAAGTCAAACTGTTCCTCAGACAACTCAGTGTTGTGTATAGTCACTGCTGGGTACCTCACACCTTGGAACACTCCACGCGACGCCCCTGGAAAAAAATACTTTCCGCACCCCTCTACAGCTCAGGTCCACTAACTGTTAAATGCTAAAGTTTTCAATCGAGTAACCGCCTTTAGTTAGGAAAGAAGAGGAGGGGCGGAGGTTAGGTGATGGAGGAAGGTACATCGTCTACCAGGAGATGGTCAGATAGGTCGCGCCATTGTCGACCGTAATGCCACGATGAATCGGTTACAGAGTATAGCCGGCCCAGCACGTCAAGTGCCCTCGCCCCAGCAGGAGGGGGATATAGTTTACGAGGAGGGGAGGGGGAGGTGGGGGTAAACAATGGGTTCACGGTCCACTTGCCTCGGTCGTGATAGCGGGACAGAGTCACGTGGCCCAACGTCTCTTCAGGACACGGCGCCAATTACCCCGCCGCCTTCTTTGGCGCTGTCCGCGGACTGACTGTCGTCCATTACAGCATCTACACGGCGTAATGTAGGCCGTGTAATTGACGTCGGCGAATATTTGTACAGGCCACTTACAGACGGTGGGCCTGTTTTCTCTTCGGGTCCCCGTCACTGCCATCCAGACAGGCCAGAAACTAACTTTACGGCTTGTTCCTTAGTTTTGCAGTGATTTCGAAAATATTTGTTTTATTGCTACGTAATATTCATATCAAAATTTTGCTCCATAGTTTTGACACTAATAAGTAGGGACCCTGTTTTTTGCGAAAAGAATTTTGCCCCAGTTTGTTTCAGTGCCTTACGTGCACATCTGCAATTCTGCTTCATGTTTATTTGCAGCGTGTCTATGTGAAGAGCTGTATATCATTTGACTGAGCCAATTATAATAACGTTCCTGCAACACCGCACATCTGTGATTTGCCGGTAGAATCACAAGGCTCGTGAGAGTTAAAATATCCAATCACTGACCTCGAAGCAGAACTGCAGATGTGCACATAAGGCACGGAAACAAAGTGGGGCAAAATACTTTTCGCGGAAAAACAGGGCTCCCTACTAATCTGTCATAATTTGTAGCTGAATGTTTTTTAGACTTAGATTTCGTCATCCAAAGTACCACTTTTTCTTTGTCTTGAATATAAGCCAAAATAAAGCAAAATATTATTTTTTTTTTGTTGGCGGATGGTAGGCTACATAATTTTAAAAAACGCATCCACATTATTGTGCATCAATCAAAGCTGCTGGTTAAATTTTTTTTTTTAATTTTTGGTACCAGGTTGAAAAATAAACGCTGAAAATATCAATTCATTTCTACGCTATTTTGAAGCCAATATGGATAAAATACTCAATGATAATCCTAAATAATGGTATTTGCCAACTTTATGAGAAAATATTTATCCAAAAGTATTAATTCGTTACGTGTGATCTCTTGCGCCGCAGTTAAATGCACGAGATTCCGGCGTAAATTGGCTTCAAGAAACCTGCAGTTATATATTAATGCTTTTAGCGTTGAATTATGTACCGCGCCCTCAGGAACAAGCCTTAAGGCCATGTTCTTTTGTTTCTGCATTTTTTTGGAATAATTATTATTTTTTAAGATTAAACGAGAGCAGATATCAAAAATTTGTTGCCGCAAAAACTATTACTTTCAAGACAAGAAATTATACGGTTTTGACTTAGAAGTCAATTAACCATAATTTCATCAATTATATAATTAGCTAAAACAGTAGTATTTACTGCCTTCTAGAAAAAATAAACAACAAGGAGAAGATGACTTTAAGCAGAACTTTCAAACAGATTTTTTATACCTGTTCTCGTTTAGGTGTAAAAAAATTAACATCGCTAAAAATGTGGAAACAGGAAAGTGTGTCGTTATAATGCATCCTTGCCTGCACTTCAGATGCGTTGCGGCGAGTTACAACTAAATTTTTTTTACGAAACTGTATAACGCGCATTTAATCTGTATATTTCACTCTAAATATAGTTTATAAATTTACCTGACGTGCGTATAGGAGCTCTAAGAAAGTAGGTATGGTAGAATAGTTCCCCAGGCAGCCATGGTAGCACTCCTAAACCTAATTATAAAACAGTCAAATGCATACTTAAGTTACCAGACTTCTACTGTAACATCTGTAAAAGTTTGCGTATTTACAAGATGAAGTATGGTAACTGTCCCATACTGCGTCTGGGACAATAACTTCCTAAACATTTTTGGAAGTTTTTTTTACAGTGAATGCACACTTTAAACAATGTCGCTAAAAATTAAAAAAATTCCGGGTGTTTATAATAAACATTTTCGGGCCTCTCAAAATAGGAATAAAATTGTTACTCAGACTGCGTATCAGGAAAAATAGTAACAGCAGTAGAAACGAGTGTTATACTTGGATCTATGCTAGCCATAAAAAAAATAATGCGGTCACCGCATTAAGTCCCATAGGAAAAATGATAATAGTAAAGATATGCACGCCAGCTGAGTGGCTTGCACAGAGAGGCGATAATCTTTTACATACTTCGGTCAACAGCATCCTTACCACTACAGCTATTTTCTGCTTCACACACACACATTCAGCTCTCTTCCATTACGCTTAAGGACGTTGGACCCGTTAAAAATTCAAAATGATATATTTGTGCCAAACACTGTTCAACTTTTACACGTAAGATAACATGTCATTTCCCCAAATTAAAAAAATTAGGTCCCATAGTTTTAGCATAATCACTTATCAAAGGCGCAAAATGGCAGTTGCGGTGTAGCCAAAATAATAAAAAAATAATTAACTTGCAGAAACAAGATAATTCATACTAATTCTTAATTATGTGAGCTACTTCAAGACACTTTTGTGAACACAAAGGGATACATTTTTGTATTTTTAAAAAATTTATGAAAATGAGTAAATGTTTGCATAACTTTGACTTTTGGCTACTACTGAAATTTTCAAAACTAACATTTGTCAACCATGTCATAAAATGCATAGTTACTGCAATTTTGAATTTATTAGTTAATTATAATTTTTATTTTGGCTGCACCGCAATGGCCATTTTGTGACTTTGATGAGTGATTTTGCAAAAAAACTACGGGGCCTAATTTTTTTTTTTATTTTAGAAAATTACGTGTTATCTTATGTGAAAAAGTTGAACAGTGTTTGGCACAAATATAAACAAATTACATTTTACGGGTCCAACGCTCTTAAAATGCGTTGTAACGTGCGGGGTACGCCATTTTTTTACTCAACTTTTTCAAATGTGTCCATAGTGCCGATGTACGAAAAGAAAACACATTTCGGACACAGACTAAACAGTAATACAGACGTGAAATGACGTGGCGGTTAATTTGATACCGACGAACTTGGCCGCTTATTGGCTGTCCGAGCTTGTTGATACCAGCCCTGTGTGTTATTGGCTCCTGCATGTTATGGCAGGTTTCTTATTGACCTGGCTGCCGACTAGCAGGGCAGCCACCTTACTCTGATTGACGGTACGCTTTTTCGCCATTTTGCTGGCGTGTGTGACTGAGTTCGCCGTTGTACTGGCCATTTCACTTCTGTATACCTAAATATTCTGTGTTTCGGACAACGACAGAACGTAATTGTTAAGACATCATGTATCAAAATCACTGTTTCTAAGCTCTACAACATAGTTAACAATAAACGGCCTTTTCATCCGACCGTATTTTAAAAATATACTTACCGGACGATTGCGAACATAGGCGTAATTCGGGGGTGGCAAGGGGCGGCAGTTGCCACCCCAAAATCAGATAGAGAACATAACATTTTCTTTCTTAGCTTAGGAATTCAACTTTACTTGTGGATTTTCCATTACACTAGTTTTTTTTTTCATTTAGCTAATGACATAAAATAATCAATACAAATCTGTATACATAATTTTGAAGGACGCTGTTCGATTTCCACACCCTCTTTTCTTTAAAATTTTTATATTTGGTAATCCTTGCAACCACAATTAAAATTCTCAAATTACGCCTATGTATGCGAAACACAGATAAATCTTAAATAAATATCATATGATAAGGATACCCATGGGACAGAGTATCGCACCTCGAATGCAGAATTTAGAATGGGAGTTCGCAGGCAATCTACGTACCTCGAAGGATGACATGAAATGAGACCCTAGCCACTGAATAATGAGGAATACAGAAGTGAAATCGCCGGTAGAACGGCGAACTCAGTCACACACGCCAGCAAAATTACTTCGCTGGCCAGCAACATGGCGGAAACACTTACCACCAATCAGCGTAAGGCGGCCGCCTTTCTAGCTGGCAGCCAGACCAATAGAAAACCTGCTGTAACATGCAGGAGACAAACATACACGGGGCTGGTACCAACAACCTCAGTCAGCCTATAAGCGACGAAGTTAGCCCTGTAACATTAGCCGGAATGAGAGGGGACGGTAAAACGGGAGATCCTCAAGAAAACCAGCCGGCCAGAAAAAACCGTCCGGCACGTTTACCTCATGCGAAAATCCGGGGACCAACACCGCCGGGTATCTAACCCGGATCGCCTGGGCGGGAGTCGTCAGGTCTCACTTTTTGGCCGCCGCGACCCTTATCGAAACTCAGAATCGCGCAGTGAACATTGCTACAGACTTTCCGCCAGTAAAAGTATTTCGTCACCGCATGAAGTCCCATAGTAATAGTGGATCCGTGGGAATCTTGCACGCTAGTTCTACACTTGGCTCGTTGAGGTCATCCGGTACTTATTGAGCACTTCAAAGTCGCCCGTGTAACTCCTTCACCTCTGAGTCTACTAAGCGCAAAACTGCTCATGGTAAGAGGTGCTCTTAAATACCCGTATTCCACGTGATAATTCAGGTCTAAAGACATCAGTTCAGAATTGTTTGTTTCTCGAAGGCAATTTTCAAAAATCAAATAACAATCCTACATAATAGTGTTCACCAACTTTCTGAGCAAAAATGTTTCTCGATTAAAGTATATCAGAGGAACAATCTCTGACGCAGAAATATCGTACATTTTATTGTGACGCAAGTGATCATACTTAACAAATGCATCATTCTCGGTAAATGTTTGCTCATGAAGTTGGCAAATATAATTATCAAGGATTGTTGTTTTGCAGTTGTTCTATGTTGACTTTCAAAAAGCTTGGATCTCAGTTGAAGAATTTAGCGCTTTTTTTTATCTATCTCACCCTATTAAGGGTGTTCACGTTGCAGAAATTTATAATTTTATGTTTGTACGACATAGTGTTAGTTTTATATACGATACTTGTGACTACATTTTCCGCCTGTGAATTTTTATTTTGCTCACATAGTCTTCCCATAGCGGCATGTCAAAGTCAAAATTTGCAAGTTACGGGAACACGATAATAACAAAAACCAACTGACTTATGCAAATCATATAATTTACACTGACATTATGTAGTACGGGTTATATGCTAAAATATTAAAAATCACACTATGAAATTATTTTGTATATTAAAAAAAATAAATAAAAATTATGACGATTTTCTTTATTTATGGCCGTTTAAAAAAAATACAAAAGTCATTTTTGTGTGTTTTCAAATATTTTAGCATATGGCCAATACCGTCTAATTTAAGAGTGACTTATGCAATTCGAGTAAATTAACACCCTTAAGCGATTTACATTATGTTGGGAAATACATTTTTTAACGGAACTATTTCGCACGTGCCCAGTGTTCCAAATTACGGAACTTCAGACATGGGCAGAACGTCACTGTCATGACACAACACACATAAAAAAAAATCTTTTCAAAGTAACTAAAATGTCAGATACAGCACTGCTCAGAATTTAGCTACAAGATTTCCCATAGTAAAAGTATATGGCAATCGTTTAAAGTCGTGTAGCAAAGACTGTTTGACGGTAAGTAATAACGCTAGTTCCGTGCTTTGTACGTAGAGGTGATACGGCCTTTGCTGCGCTTGTCAATGTCGCCCTTAGAACGCCATTAATTTCCACGTTCTAAAATTATCTACTGATTTGCTTAGGCTTTTGAGACGCTGCATGCTTGACACGCCCATTTAAGATACGCTGGACGTTTTTGAATAACAGATTAATTCATTACTTTTCCACAAAACTTTGTGAATGGACAATTACTTTCCTTGTAAAATTATTTGTTTGCGAAGTCCTATGTAATAAGACTTTAGAAACACTGTGCTCAAGCAAAGCCACAGTTGCGTAGGAAATGGTAAGTTAACTACAAATCACAGTATTTAGCATGTATGCTGCTGGAATAAAGTACATGTAACGCCGCGCTGTACAATTACTAATCTATATATGAGTATTAGGCAGAAGGTACTAAAAATAATAAATTTTACAGATTATCTCTTATTTTTACTTTGTGTGGTAATTCTAAAGTAAAGCAACTTCTGGTTTTGCCTTACGAAATGAGCATATGTTTCTAATTATTTCTCAGGTTCTTCTTCCAGGACTTGTGTTTTAGGTCACCAGCCATCTCTTCGTGGCTTTCATCCTAAAACATCTCGTCGATGGCTTCCTACTCTCGCCCTAATACTGTATCAACTTCCTCCCACACGGCGCGGTGCACGTAGGCACCATTTACCCGCGTGCCAACCTAAGAGCGTGCAATTTACCATTAAACTGTGAAGTTGGTTAGAACGCTCAGGGGATCGCGGCAGAGGAAGGCTAGCCGAAGACTGTAAATGGTGTGAACGGCAAGTGGAGAGGTGGGTATCCTAGCAGTTCGCAACCTCTCCTCCAAAACTAGATCCTTGCTTAAGGGTGTTCAAGTGCGATAAAGTCATACATTTATATTTTTATGAAATAGCATTAGTTTTGTGGACGATATTTGTTAGTACAGTTTACCTTACAAATCAATTTTAGCTCATATAGTTTTCCCATAACGGCGCGTTAAAGTCAAAATATGCTTGTTACGCTACCATGCAAATAATCAAAACCAACTGACCTACTTAAAAAATTCACTGTGAACTTACATCCCATGAGCTATACAGTAAAACGTTTACAAAACCACAATTATAATATTTTGAATTTTTAAAAAAATCGTTGAAATACAGAAAAAAATAGCAAATTCAGCAAAGTTTTAAAATACAAACTAGTTCATGGGAAGTTTTCTAAATTTTTATTACGTTGCCCATGGCTTGTTATTTAACTGTGAATAATTTTACTTATGTAAGTCAATTGGGTTTCAAAATTTACATGGCATCAGAAAATGCGAACTTTTACTTTGACGCATCGTTATGAGAAAACCACGAGAGCTGAAATTGAATTGTTATAGAAAACTGTACTCGCAAGTATTTTATACAAAACTGACATTATTTCATATGAATATAAAATTATGATTTTACCACACTTGAACACCCTTAAGGTATCTGCCTGGGTGAACGTATATTGCACGTAGAAGTCTAGGAGTGCGGAAGCTATGAGGACGACACAGCACGGGCATTAAGGGCTTGGGCCCGAGTTTCTCGGCTTTCGAGAGAATTCTTTTTTAAATGCATACGAGAGTCGATATCGTAAAATCGCTTCGTAACTTTTTTGCAAATTGGTTTTACTATGCAATGTAATTTTTCGAGACAAACTGTGTGATGAGTATACCTAATTTATAAATTAAAAGGAATTTTTTTTTATTTAACTAATTATCAACTACTTTGCAGCATTCTGACTCGACAAAATTAAGAGTATGCAGTTTAAATCAGCCATAACAAAGTTACGAAGCAATTTTACGATATCGGCTGCCATTTATGTTTTAAAAAATAACTGTCGTTAAATGCGAAGAAACTCGGGCCTATGCCCTTAAAGCCTTACCCTAGCCTCTATGCGCGAGTCACTGAACTTCTTCTCACTGACAACTCGCTTCTATGAGACATCTAGTCGTGGTCCTATCATTCTATGAAGTAATATTTAAGTTAAAGGTGTCCTCTATAGTACACGCCTATGCCTTTGAAAATATTCTTCGCCAAGGTGTTCGTAACTGAAAAGGACGAAGAAAACAACCATTTTCGCCGTTTTCGGTTCCTAGAAAATATGCTTGAATGAGTAGTTTTTGAACCTGAAATTGGTACGCACATGTGAAACGTACTTTGAATGTCAATCCTAAGTAAATGTCACTCATGCGCATTGAGCAGTTTTCGTATAACCTTTTAACGGCTGAAGCTGTGCACAATGCTCAGCGGCTAGGCAGGCGGCAACCTTAAGCGTCTTCAAGTGGCAAAATACATTAGTTTACACGACACGGTGTTCATTCTGTAGACGTAACTTGTGACTACATTTTACACGTGTGAAAAAAAAAAAAACATTTTACACTTGTGAAAAAAATTTCAGCTCCCATAGTCTTCCCACAGCGGCATGTCAAAGTTAAAATTTGCACGTTACGAGAACACAGAAAAAACAAAAACCAACTGAATTACTCAAATTAAGTAATTAACGCTTTAATAAGAAGTGTAATATATACTTTTGTCATGTATATATTGCAGATATTGACATCATAAAATAAGTATCTATTGTTTGTTTATTTGCTAGTTCTATGAGCGGGATCAATGATAAGGTATATTTAAGTATGATATTTTATATGAAGACTCTAAGTGCAGGGAAGGATGTGTATATTATTCTGTGGTTTAAGAAGTGTATTCCTTGTGCCATAGAGGAGTGTGAAGCATGTAGGTAAGACAGTTTAGCTAGCTATGTAGGGAGAGTTCTTGTTGGATCGTCGGAGGAGACGGACGTGTTCCTTGACGTCGCACGAGGCCGTGACGCTGCCCAGGGACGTCGATATTACTGCCACAGAGGGAGGACCGTGAGACGAGATCTGGCTCACAATCCTGGAGGCTGTGATCCTCGTCGGTGGCCTACGAGAAGATCTATATCGTTGCCAGTTTTAGTAGCCTACTGAGGCAGGGTCAGCCAGCACCGTGTTTTTAGTTACATTGAAAGAGAGACGTTAACAGCGAACTAACACTTGATTGGACTGTGCTGAAGTCTGACCCTGTAGCAGAATGTCTACGATAGTTAGTGGGTAGAAGGCTTCAGTAGCTGTATTATTTGATATGTTATTTGTTTCTCTCCCCATAGTTTTTTCGCAGTTATTTACCATTGCATTGGTTACATTGTACCTTCTCCTAGCCATTTTCTTACCCATTATATGTCGTTACTCACCATGCAAATTCAATAGATTAACATTGCAAAATTGATCCCTTATCCACCGATCCTTCCCTGAGAGAAACTGTGATGTTAAATTCAATGCCATTTTTCTACATCTGTGAGTTATTTAAATTTAGGGTTGTGTGTATTTCTATTTGAAGTTTCACGTAGATATTTTATTAAGCTAGTCGGCCGAACCAGAAGTTTTTTTGTTTTGTTGTTGAGTCTCATTGCTATTACTCCCAACCAGCAGATTACCGCATATAATATCACACAAATGTGTCAGTGTATGTATATATATATATATATATATATATATATATATATATATATATATCACAGAAGCTATTCACTTTAGGGACAAATAAAAATTTCAAATTCTCTAATTAATTTGTTGTAAACTCTCAGCAGAAAAAATTAAAGCAATGCGTCCTGACTCACCTTGAATTTTACGGGCACGGTTTAAAAAAATGTATTCAGTTTTGTAGAAAATGATTCTGTATATCTTTCTATTCCACAGTAAAAGAAAAAAACCTAAATAGTAAATATAATTTTGATACATCTGGCAACGCTGCCAAAGCAGCAGAATGATCCAGCCCTTCCGAGAAGTCACTCCATCACCATTCAGTTCTCCATTCCCGGGCATATGTAATTATCGCTACAGGAGTCTTCCCCTTACACCCATCCCCTTACATCGCTGCCCACGTAGCCGCATTGTGACATCTACTACTGACTAGGGAGGGGGCGTGGAGAGAAGGAATTTAATATGTATGTAGCCTTCACCGTCAGCAGAATGCGGACACGTCGTGCTTTGGGTCTTCATAAGTAACGCACGTGCTCTCAATTCCAACGTAAGGCCACGCCTGGAAGTTTTACAGAGCTTTTGAAAATTACTTTTTCAGCAAGATAATTTTCATTTCAATCAAAGAACCCTACACTGTTTTGTCACACACACACATACATATACATACATAATAATTTTTACATAATTTTTTGGTAGCAATAAACCTTATACTGTTACAGATTTTTCAATCCAAATAATGACAAATTATCGTATTAAAACATTGAACATAACTTTTTTTTCCATCAAACTGTGCAATACTTTGCAAAACGTCTACACAGAATTGCGCATAGTTTGCCTGCTCTTAGTCTTGAATTTTTCAAAACATCCTTTAGAAAAGTGTTGCCGTTAATGTTTGGTTCGCCATTGCGAAAATGTATTACCTTACGCAGTCTTTAGAAACGAAGGTACTGGAGGAAATGAGTCATCAGCTGATAATTGCCGTAAATTCTTTCCGATAAATATAAATGTCTTCACTAAGAACAACTAAATCGTTGTTAAGTAATGTTTTATTTTGTCGTACGTATGATCGGCCTGCGTAACTAACGGCAACTCCAGGTTCCTCGAAGTCTTGTGAAAGTGATCATTTATTATACGCGAAAGCAATAAGAAAGGTTGATTACAGAGAAAGATGGTTTTAGCACACAAAAATAGGGACTACTTGAGGATGTGGGCTTAGACACGTACATTTGCATAGTAATGCTAGAAATGGTTAAGAACTGACTGTTTATATTATTAACAGTTTTGAGTCGATTTAGTCCTCCCGATACATTGTAAAACACTTTGTCTGCCACAGTAAGTATTTACAAGTATCCAAAGAAAAACGTAGAGTAATTGCGGTGAAAAGCGCTGAGAACATGACAGGGCAGTACTTCATCAACTACCTGCTGAATGCGCTATTTGAGATTGGTTGTACGAACTACACAGGAACAATCCCTACAATGGAGCCTGCTTTAAATAATAGAAGACTCAGTTTCTACTTTTTCTAGAAACCTATTTTTTATGTAACATTATATTCCTGTCAACCTTAAATAGCATGAGACTTTAAGGAAATAACGTTTGCGGTTGTTTATTTGTATTCATAACCGAGATAATCTGCCTGTATGTGTGTATGTGTGTGTGTGTGAGTGTGGGTCTGTAAGAGCGAGTGAGTTTTCTATGTGCCAGAATATGTATTGCGTGACTAGCTTATTATTCATTATAATACATTTCATATTTGTTTATTACGTATTTTTTAAAATAATAGCTTATGTTTGATGTAGGTTAGTTAGGCAATGTAAAATTAATTTACTGTAGTTATTATTATATTTTTTCTTACACGTGTACCGTTAATTATTAATTCTCTCTCTCTTATTACGGTAAAGGTAAATATAAGTATTATTGTGTATTAAAAAAACAAATGCCATCCTAGTGTTATACGTATGCAATTTTAAGTGCAAGCTATTTCTTCATTGCCTAGTTAAGTGTAAGATCAGGCGACAATGCCGTAACTTCGCCATAACGGAAATATAGACGATCTGTTATTATTTTTATTATTATTGGCATTATTATTATATGTCTTATAAAGTAAGCTACAACGCGACCATGCTGGTGACATGATTCCATACGCGAATATTTATAAAACTGCTTCGTTCCAGCGTCTTTGTGTGCAAACAACAGCCGAGTGGCTGACTGCTGTCTGTGAAAGTGTTGCATTTTTCTGTGCAACCCCGTGTATATGCAGCAGTGCTTTTTTTGACTTGCCAGGGAACGGAAATTTTCTAGTTGTGTGGAGATGTTTGAGATCTTCAGCCACACCGGTACCTACTCTGCCCTTCGCTTCAGCGCCTCATACGAACGACCTATCCTTTCCCCCTTCCCCCACCCTTGTCCCCTTCCCGGTCGAGCAAACAAACGTCAGCCACTCGACCTCCATAACTCGCGCGCTCTCGGCGCTCCGCGACAAACATCTCTAACAGCGCATCCATTGTTGATCGGTGGTTTTCTACACAAGAAACACTTCTGGGCCGGCACAACACGAGAAGTAAGACGCGAGACACGATTCCACAGGTCACGCTGACAAGACTCCGTGGGTAGTGATCGCGCACTGTGCAGTGACGGGACTGCAGAAATAAGCGCAGATATATACATTTGCACCACGTCAGCCATTGTTCCTGGACTTTCGCCATTTATATACCGACCTGCTGAGGTCGCAGATCCAACAACTGCAAAGTTAAAACATACTAGTTATTATTTATGCGAGTGCTAAAGTTTCTACATTATATTCTTACAAAATAATATTCTGAACAACTCTTTAAATATTTCTGAAGCCCTCCTTAACCCTGCTGTAACATTTTTCAAGGAACCTGTAAAATTTGTGTTATATGCAGGGAAATGTTATAAGCAGGAATCAATATTTTTTACATCATAGTCAATGTACAGTAAATAGGTTTATAGTAGTCCAAGTTTATATGAGGCTGCAGTTAATGTGTCTTCAGAAACATGATAAATACATACAGTATGTGTAAAATTGAGACTTTCCCACGAGTTAGAATTTATTGGTTTGTGGACATACGCCATTGCTCATGTTTTGCTGTCCGAACTTGTATGTATTGAAAGACAAAGTGATAAAATAGAAAAAAAAATAAAAAAACTCAAAAATAGGAGGAAACGTAAGAAAAACAATCCCAGAGGAATTCCGTCAGTTTTTTTTATCATATATACTTCTCAGCAAGTATTCTTGCTTATATATATATAATATAAAAAAACTGACGGATTTCCTCTGGGATTGTTTTTCCTACGTATTCTGTGCTTTTATTTTTTTTTTTATTTTTTTTTTGTATTTTATCACTTTGTCTTTCAATACATACAAGTTCGGTCAACAAAACATGAGCAATGGCATATGTCCACAAACCGACAAATTCTAATTGTAAACTCCCAATGCAACAAACGTTTAAAAATCTTTCCCACTTGTATTCTGTAGGTTCGTGATCGTCATCTTCAGGATCACTGTAATGCACACGTATTAACACTCTCCCAGACAACAACAAACCTGTTATATTTACAGTGGTGTTTAGTCCACAGTTTAGTTATTACATTTAAAACAAAACCGCAAAAAATATTTTGTTTGAGTTGTAGTTATTGTCTGAGAAAAAAAGTGATGTTATAAGCAGGGAATGTAAATACCTGTGTTGTTATAAGCAGGAAATGAAAGCGTTATGCTATATGGAAAAATGGTTTGACCAAAGAAAAGTGTTGTTACGTGGCAGGAAAATGTTATATGCGGGGATGTTATAACAGGGTTCTACTGTGTGTGTGCGCGCATGCAGTTTTAATTTGCCTTGTAAAATAGTACTACAATTTTAAAAGAAAAATCAAATTTTAATTTTCAGTCTAAATATGACTACAACAAATAATAAATGAACAACGAAAATCGCATTTTGTACGCAAGCATAAAGGTATTTGAAATTATTGTGACCTTTGTTTGTACAGTTCGAATTGATTTTAATTAAACACTTCTTTAAACGAATTCAGAGTCGGCTAACACAAATTTGGCTGTCAGAAAGTAAAATATTTTTCTTTTTATGTGGCTCACAAACAGTCAACTATTTGTTTATTAGTTATTACTTCAAAATGAAAGTCAATAATAATTGTTTATTTTTAAGATTTTTAAACACTGCGTGTTTTATCAATGACTACTCATCACACCATCCCATTTAACACAGACATAGGGTATTCGCTACTTATAAACAGCGTAAAACATGATTAAATGTGAAATTCTAGAAAATATTTAGCAGTTGTGCAATATATGCATTAAATTAATAAACCGGAAGCCAATTAAAACTACATTAAACTTAACACATTGCGTTTTTTAATATATTGTCATCTTCCCAGCAGTCACATTGGAGTAACGTGGTTTATACGTGTGTGTATATACGAACATATTAGTTTTCTTTCACTTCGTGTTGAAGTGCCTGTTACAAAATGTAAATTATAGTTTCAAGCCAAGCAGCAAGCTACTGTTAATGACGAAATGAATGTAGGGGAACATTAAATATGTACTGCTTTACTGCGACTTTACCAGGAAAAGTACTTGGGGAGAGAACCAACTTGCTATGTATCCGTCCAGTCGACCATTATATTATTCTGTTTCTCTTTTAATGCACACAGATGCCTCTTTTTCTGCTAGTTTAAAATGCTGTCGGCCGGAGGCAAACTCACAAACCAGTTTCTATTTCTGCTATGCACAGTGTGGTGTAAAGGCTATCGTGGACCCAGTTACTACCAATATGTTATCTATGTACCACTATGTCAGCGGGACGTGAATGGAACGACGCAATAACTACTGAAATAACTGCACGTGTGTCGAATTTCAAAACTAAATGGTTCAGCATCTTTCTGAAGCAAACAACTTCTGGACATCTCAGCAAGTTCTCCAAGTATCGCAGATTTCTCGAAAACCAAAATTAAAACTTTTTACCCCCGTAGGAATCGAATTTTGAAAAATTCTGAATTTATTTATTATCATCAATAATCTTGAAATAAGTATACTACACAATAAGACCAGAACCTATTTGGTTCGATTTACATCAACAATAACTTCATTAAAGCCATGTTCATATTTTTCCCCATTTAGATGTCGAATTTAGAAAATGTCATGAAATAGTTTTTATGTATTTACGCAAGCATCACCCTAAAGCAAAATAAAACTTTATATGTCGAAGGTTTCACAAGATATCAATAATTATTTTTTTTTACATTGTTTACACACTTTCAGTGCGTTTAAGGTTAAATATCTCAATCCTGAGACTGTATTATATACATTTGTATGAATGCCTCACTGAAAGAAGCATCACGATGATATTCCGTCGGTTTTGAGCTATTTTGACGATTTATCTAAAACACATTTTTCCCCTTTTCACCGCCTTACGCGTCGAATTTCCAAATATTCTTTTTTATTTCTTGATTACGCCCTGAGGGAAAACGTTCCATATAATTCCATGATTGGTCTGCGTGTTGACGTATCTGTAAAAAAAAAGACACAAAAGGAAAGGAGTAAATCAAACATCAGAGCCACATAGTCAATCTCAAATAGATTAGAAAAATTTAATATATCATAGATTCTTAAGTTAAAAACAATAAAGAAACAAAATAGCTTCCAAGTGTCTATATAATTCAAAGTAAAAATAGATAACGTAATCTAACCAAGTAAGCCATATTGAAATAGCCTCTTTTGGATATACAGCTTAAAACTTAATGAAGGTAAATACGGTCTTTTTTTCTAAAGCATCCTGAAAAAATAAACATGTAATCTGAATACTTTCATCAAAATCGAAAATTACACTTTTAGGGACTGTGTTCATAATTAAATCCAATATTACGCAACGTAAATCAGATATCTTTATAGGCATATGTGATTTAATCAGGACTCACATTTATATTTATGAAAAGCTGTTAGTTTTTAAAATGAAATTTAGACTTACGGCAGAACTTTTTTTAAACCTCACTTTAAATATTACAGCGGCAAAAATATTGAACTGGTCTTGGCAAAAATGTGTTCTAAGTATTCGCACAATAAAAATCTACTAACTTAATTTACCTAATATGTTGATGATGCCACCTTCCTGCGCGTTAGAGGCTCTGAAGTGATAGAACCGCAATTTTCATACCCATATTTTTATTTTTATATTTGTACCAGTTATTTTTATTCTTGTTTTAGACACAAAATGTGACTAAATTTCGCTTTCATAAAAATTTATTATGTCGCATAGTTTTTGTGTAATGGTTCGTCAAAGCCAAAATTTGCTTGTTTCCGTTATAAGGACGACACTAAAACTGACATACCGAACCGAAAAAAAAATCACAGTGCATAACAATGTTGTAGGCCACAAATACAGCTATGTTTAACCACAAAATAAAATAATTTTGTATTTTTAAAACAAATATGAATTTTTTTACATTTTATTTTAAATTTCCGCATTTTTATTTAAATACAAAAAATTCCATATTCTATGTTTTTATGAACGTGTCATTGTAGCCTGTGACGTCTTTATCCACTATGAATTTTTTTTTTCAGTTTGGTATGTCTGTTGGTTTTAGTGTAGTCATTTAAACGGAAACATTCAAATTTTGACTTAAACGAGCCATTACGCGAAAACTATTAGAGATAAAAAATATTTCACAAGAGCCAATTTTTAGTCATAATTTGTGTCAAAAATAAGAAAAAATTATCGGGTACAAATAAAAAAGAAATGCATGGCGATGCAAATCGTTGTGTACTGTACCCTTTAAGTGCGCACTAAATGCAACATCGTCACAACGAGACAAGCGCTGGACTAGCAAGCAAGATTTCCACCGACCCATTTAAACTACTGGACTTCAAGTGATCATATAGTTGTATTGGTGGAAATTCTGCAGCAAATTTCAATGCACATTTCTATTCGAGTTTCGCATGCATCAAGTACCTTATATTGATGGCCCAGTTCAAGGGAAACAACTCAAAAAATTGCATTTTTGAGCTTGGCTCACCAATCAATAGACAGAAGTGCACTCACTCTTCCTCGTTGAAAAAAAAAAAAAAAAACGTAAATTCCCTCATTTTTAATAACGTGACACTTTATTCTGATTGCCAGTAAAGTTATAGAAATTGTATTTCTTTCAATTTAAAGTGCGATTGATAATTTCAGCATGACAGAATATAAATATTTTAAACATCTTACAAACAGCTGTCTCTGTAATTTTGCTTCAAATTAACACCAACTAAATGTGTCAATTAACCGATTTTCTGGGTAAACGGGAATCTTTCTATACGAATTTGACTCAAAACTGTAAATTTTGTAGTTGTTTCCCTTTTGAACTGGGCCATCGATATGTTAAATTACGACTGTCCAAAAATGCTGCTTTAGATATGTCGCAAGGCTTACAAACAGTATTTTAGTTGTCATTGAGTATTTAACAATGACATTCCGTATTTGCCCGAACCCGAAGTGAGTTTTCGTTTCGTATGTCAGCACAACGGTCACATGTAGAATAGTTTCGCAAAATACGTATTTACAGCCACACTGCAGAACATTTGAAGCTGATGGCATGCGGCGACTATATCATTCAGTAAGAAATTTACTGTAAGTAAAAACCATTTTTAAATTAACTAGATGCTTAAAAACAATGTGCGTATTTTGCCTGGACGATCTGCAACGATGTTCTCACAGTCTCTCTCTTTTAAAGCTTATTTTATTCCCTTAACAAGCAATATTTATCTCTTTTGTCAGAGAGTATGTAACAGTAATTGATAGAACGCAAACTATTTACGATTACAAATTTTTTTTATGTCTCGGAAATTTCTAACCTGCCGATGAAATCTTATTATAAATGCTTGCGGACGTATGATACCTGCGACATACAAGGAAAACAAATTTTACCACGCAGAAGGTAGAAAAAATCTAAATCATCTCCTCAAGAAACGAAGCACCCATTATGCTATTCTATTCAAGGAACTTATTAAATGCTCTGGAAAAAAAAAAATCAATTTTCTGAGCGGACGTGACGTTTTAGATTGTTAATAACCGAACCACGCGTCATCATCTAACCGATTTGAAGCCGCTGTCCTATTTTCTATTGCATTATCGTGCAAGATGCTTTTTTGTTTCTCTCTGTCTTTCTCCTCCATCTTCTTTTCTTCACTTTGCTTTCTACTGCAACCCAGATTCCGCGCTGAAACGCAGAGAATAAAAGAACGAAAAGTCGCACCCGCGCCGGGGAAAAGTAGCAGAAGTTTTATGGGACGTGTGCTCAGTAAGGAATGGCTGACCTGCGAGAATATAAAAAACTTAAAAGACTGCTGTGCAAATAACTTGTTGCGCGTCCTACACGTAAACGACTTGATGGGGCTTGGTACGAGGATAGGCGAACGAACACATGGGAGGTCAAAAGTGCAAGGAGCAACACGTGGCAAATAAGAGTTTACATGCATGATGGCATTTATCCCTGGGTTTTAAATTTAACTGACTAAGATTAATACAGTCTAGGTCTTTTCTGAACGCAATGGCACACTTTCACGACGGGAATAAGAATAAATCTCTGTAAGTGGCCGGTCCTCTACAAAGACTTCAAGCCCGCATTCCAAGTGATAATACAGGGACATAATTATTGATATATTATTTATGATTATGGACGCATTATTTTCGTGGAAAGTCTTTTCGTGCAACTTTGTTTCAGGGCCTTATGCGCACAGTTGCAACTATACTTCGTGATTATTTGCAGCGTGCTTTTATGCAGGAGCATCGCTTTTTAACTGAATCAATTAGAACAAAGTTACTTCGACACCACACGTCTGTGATTAGCAGATAGAAGAACTCCACGACGCTGAAAATATCCAATCATTGGGGATCCTTAACATTTCGCGGAAAGATGCTCGCTGACCGCCATTAAGAGTACAGGTGGATCAAAGCACTGAGCAGCACAGCTTGCATACATCCTCCGATAAGCATCTTACGACAGGTTTATCATCCCCAGGAAACTGCATCCGTGCAATAAAGAACCAGTTTTCTGCCTACATCTAGTGGCGCCTGTCGTCGCGAGCAAAATAAGAGAACATTTATTGATTACTAGTGATTTTTCTTTGTGTTTATTAAATCTGGCAAACACTGAGTAATTTATTATTATGGCTGCTGCATTTCATGTTCACAGCTATACTTGAGCAAAGTTGCGTTTTCCTAGATCTCGGAACCAAAGAACAACGTGTGATGTACTCCATGTTACTAACTGTCGATGTTCACCAACCAAAGCAACGCTCCCACCGACAAACAACGCATTTTATTTACACAAGTAGAGACGAAAAAAAATCGTGGGTTCTCTGACAGGTAGCTTTACTAGCCTCTAGGATTGCCCGTGTAACCAAGCAGACAGCAGATGCTCGTTATTGGCTCCCTGACAAAGTCATTATCACATTATTGGGTTTACATTTAGTTCCTTCTTTAATACTGTCACAGCGTCCTCCGAGAGTTCTGAAATACGCAAGAGTCAATTGCTAACGCGACATGAGTATACAATTGTTTGAATTCAAGGTTGTGCCCAATTAAAACACTAATTTTCCAGGTCTCTACACATGAGAATCCGACCGCTTGGCCGAGTAGCCAGAGCTCCTGCTGAGCCTTGGGTCCTGGATTCGATCCCCGGATGGGGAGGTCAATATTTAGTTGCCTCTCTGGGTTCAGGACTGGGTGCTATGTTGTCCCCTCATACCCATACTGCGGAAGACAATGTAGAATAACCGCAGAATCACATCAGCTAGTCGACCTCTGAGGACGTCGTGGCTTCCATCACCCATTGTTATTATCCTGCCTTTGGGCAGAACATCACTCATTATTATTTAGACGCTAGTTTCCTTCTGAGAACACCAGTTATGTACACGGTTGCTGAAAGGATTAAAACTGCTCCAATGGACGACTTGAAAAAGGCGGAGCTTCAGTCAGGTGTGGGATACAATTCCTATCTCCATGGATACCGCAGCCGAATATAACCTTCATTTAGTTGTTTGGCTTCACATGTTCCCGATGAGATATACGTCAAGAAAATTGATTATTTATTTGGAATTTGCCGCTTTTTCAGGTAAACATTAATCTGATGTATTTGCGTATCTTAACCATGAAATTGAAACAAATATTTTTTTACCCTTGCGTGCAAATCTATGAATGCGCAACATATTTGCTTTCTGCAATTACTAACAAATCAGCATGTTTGTAAACAAACTTTGTTTCCCACAGTACTTTTCCCCTGCGGTGACGTCAGGGGGCGTGTACTTCAAGTCGTCCATTGGACAGGGGTCGTGAAAGCCTGCAGTCTTCTACCTTAATTGGATTCAGTAAAAAAAAAAGTAAAATCCTATGATTGTGATTTGGAGTGGGCCTGCGAGGTGGTCAAAACTCACAGACAAACTAGAAACAATGGAACTAATTAAATGGTATAGTTATACAGGGCACGAGCCATAAAGCTGACGGGTGATGGCTAATCATGCGGACCCGGCCGGCGAGCAGGTGTTCAAGGTGTTTATGAGCGATGGCCCCTCGCGGGCACAACATTCAAGAACAGGAATCCAGCCGAGCAACCACCAAGATCGCATCCTCCTTCAACCTACACCTGGACCAAAGCAGTCTTCTTACCGCATCACAGCTTCTTCCTCAAACTCGCTTGTCCCAGTTACTCTCCTGCTTCACATGACGTCAGTAAGATTCCACACAGTGGCGTAGCATGAAGGTGTTCTAATGTAAGACATGCTGAACTATGACTGTACACTATACACAGATCTGAATTGTCTATGGAACCACTATATAGGAACATGAACTTTTCGCGAAAAGAACTTTGCCCCAGTTTGTTTCAGTGACTTGCGTACACATCTGCGGCTCTGATTCATGGTTATTGGCAACGTGTCTTTGTAAAATAGCGTTTCTCTGTCAGAATAAGGTTAATGCAACAACACACGTCAGTTAGAATTTATTGGTTTATAAACATACGCCATTGCTCATGTTTTGCTGATCAAACCTGTATTGAATGACAAAGTACGAAAACGAATAAGAAAAAACAAATATAAAACACACACAAAACTTTAAAAAAAAAAAGCAATCCCAGAGGTATTCTGCCAGTTTTTTTAAATCGTTATATTAGACAGCAAAGAATTCTAGAGATAGAATTCAGTAGAATATCGACACAACACCCGCAGACACAAAAGACAGACACATATATAGAACCAGATTCCCAATATGAAAATAAGATGGAAATAGAAAAAAAAGAGTGAACAGTAGGCAACAGTGTATAACAATGCTGTAGTCTATGATTTGACATATATAAAAACAAAATTAAATAAATTTTTGTATTTGTAAAAAACATTTAAATTTTTAATTGTCATTTTTAATTCAGAATTTTTTATTAAATACAAAAATATTTTACTTTTTGCTTTTATACACTACACTACAACATTGTTACACACTGTGAATTTTTTCGGTTTGGTATGTCAGTTGGTTTTAGTGGCGTACATAAAACCGTAAAGTGCACATTTTGAAGTTTACGACTCATTACGCGAAAACTATGAGAGATACAACAATTTTGTAAGAGGAAGATTTGGTCACAATTTATGTCTAAAATAAGAAAAAACATCTGTTACAAATATAAAAATTAAAAAAGACGTTGAAAACTGAGGTGAGCCGCGCCCGTAACATACAGTCGCCAAATTACAGATTGAATGACAGAAATTTTACAGAATAAATGGTGAATCATACTAACTAATTCAATCTGTTACTACAATATGCTGGTTTTTCACTTTTCCATGAGTAAATATTGACGAAACCACACATTTTTCAGTGAAAATCCTTGAAAATATTACTGAATAAGTTGAAATTACACTGATTATAATTTAGAGTGTAATCGCTTGTACTGCGTAAGTACTAAAACAGTACGGAAAAATTTACACTCTTCACGGTAAAGTGAGAATTTTAAAATTCGCATCATCAAGATAATTAATCACAAACTCTCTTACGTTAAATTTTGAGCAAGAAGAAATCTGTGAGTTTTGATTATTTCTTGGATTGCTATGTTGACGTTAAAAGTTGCCGTAAAGGTATAATATTACCTTAAAGAATAGTCGTATTAAGAGCTCCGAAATTATTACTTTAGCGGGAATAGTATACATCAAATTCAAAAAATTTATACAATACATTCTTTAAAAATAAGGATTATAATCGAGCCGAAGCGTTTTAAATACTTATAGAAAACATTTGATATTTTTGTAGAGAATCTATTTTTTAAGACAGACTAAGATTTCTTTGTAAGACAAATGTATGCTTGCATGATTGTGAGATTCCAAAACAAGTACAAAAGCTCGATTCCGGAAAAAAAAATTGAACGTTGAAATTATACCGTAACTGGAACACTTAATGAATATTGATGCATCGCTGTTTACGTCTCACAGAGCCAGAGATTTGATATTTTACGTGTTAAGTATGGAGAATATTACTTAAATATGTAATTGTAGGACCAAAAACAATGCAAGGAAAGGCCATTCTTTGCCATAAAAAATTTTAGGAAAATGCCCCAATATTTACGTGGTGACCGATGCAGCGAAAGATAGCCAAATAAAGAATGTAGCTGTTCAATGACCATACAGTGTTCATTAAACATGTAAATATGACATGAAGACACTACAAAAACAAATTGCGTCAACCGATGACATGTTTGTAAATTCACGGACACGTGGAGAAGTTTTGCATCTGGCGTGATGAAGTTGAGGATTTTGATACTTCGTTTTGTTCGATTGTCGAAATTCTTTAAGAGTCTGAATATCTTAGCATAAGAGCTGAAATTCCTTCATTCCTCGTATACATATAACTTGTAACGATAAAATGTTTCACTATGAAAACATTAAAAAAAGTTGTTATATACATAATAGAAATACGTATGTATGTATATATATATATATATATATATATATGTATATATATTGCTTTTAGTTAACTCTAAATATTAAATATCTCGTTAATAAATTTTGCCGAAGTAAATAAATATACGGAGTAGTATGAAAATGCCGGTCCGGGAACAGGGGCTGGGGGCTGTGGTTGTGTGGTTGACCTTGACCTTTGACCCCATGACCTTTGACCCCCATGACCTTGACCTTTGACCCCCTGTAACACGGCGCCATCTTGTTTCCGGCCGCCATCTTGTTTCCTCCCGCCATCTTGTTTCCAGCCGCCATCTTGTTTCCGGCCGACATCTTTAATGACGTCAATTTCGAAAAATTAAAAAAAATTAATTAAAAAATTTAAAAAAAAATTTAAAAATTAAAAAAAAAGTTTAAAAATTCTGCCATCTTGTTCCGACCGCCATCTTGGTGGTTTCTTCCGAGTCTTCCAATAATTTTTTGATTTCGCATTCCATCCTAACCCCACATGCATTAAAAATTAATTTAATAAAAATAAAATCTTTTTAATAAATAGACTATTTAATAAATATGTTTTATATAAAATATTTTAAATAACAATTATTTAGTTAATAAAATACATCGGGTATGCTCGGCCCAGCTCGTTAACCTTCGGCAATCTTCGGCCATGCTCGGCAACCTTCGGCTCGACATTCGTAAGGTTCACATGATATGCAGTATATGTGTATACATAACCCCTAATATTTTTTTAATAACTAAAAATGTAAAATCTATCTATATTATTTATTATTTAATTTCTTGCGCCCCATACCCGATCAACATAACCCTAATATTTTTAATAACTAAAAATGTAAAATCAATCGTTATTATTCATTATTTAACAATACCCGATCGATTACCGATCAATTCAAATAATTAATAATTTTCGATTCAACCGATCAATTATCCTACATTATCGAATCTATACCCGATCGATTTAACCGATAAATTCAATAATTAAATATGACACTTACTTGCACATCTCCCAGGCATGATGGACAGCATCCGACCTCTTCGGCATCCAGCAGGGAACTGACTATAATTTTGTATAACCATGCAGTTATCTACAGTACCTTCCCCTCTCCCCTCCTTACCCCTCTTCGCCACCATTACTGCTGCACCTGTCAGAACCTGTCCCAGCTTCTCTTCCTACATCACATGACCTTGAACCATCATTGCACTTCCCCCTCCTTGCCCCTCTTCACCACCATTACTGCTGCACCTGTCAGAACCTGTCCCAGCTCACTTCCTACATCACATGACCTTGAACTAACATTGAACTTCCCCCTCCTTTCCCCTCTT
>PNEQ01112000.1:0-77975 GCA_003012365.1 Medauroidea extradentata
CATGTCGCCAGCATGTTGCCTGCATGTCGCCAGCATGTTGCCTGCATGTCGCCAGCATGTTGCCTGCATCTCGCCATTATGTTGCCTGCATCTCGCCACCATGTTGCCTGCATGTCGCCAGTTCGTTGCCCGCACGTCGCTAGCACTTCGAAAACAAATGACTAGCCCTTGTTACAACATGAACCGCCTTATTTCATAACTACTATATCCTTTTTTTTATCCCTACACGTTTGCACAGTGATAAAATATTTCCAATATCATCACTGAATATCAGAATGATTGAAATGTGATTACAAAAAAAAATATGTTGTTTGTACTGAAATTGAGCACTTTGATGTAAAATCAGTGATATGAAAAATATTATTATATTTCTGGTTTTTATATAAAAAACTTACAATCCCTACCATAATGAAGAGAGTAGTACATATTTTACAATGTTAAATGTCGTTTCCCTATACAAAATATTTTTAAAATAGACTGAATGGGATACCATAGTAGCTCATGTAAATCACAGCAAATTGGAATTTTTTGTGCATGTGAATGTATAACAATTACAATTTTTCCTGTATGGCACCTGTTGGTCAGAACAGAAACGAGTTGGTGGGGAAAGTCACAACTATAACATTTCTGGCATGTGCAGGCAACGTACTGCGAGGTTCCATCAGTAACGTTGCCAGTGTATTTTTTTCTGGCACACGTAGGCAACATGTCGAACACTGTAATCAACTTGGCACATTGTAACGTCGTAGCAACGTCTCTGGTACCACCTGTGCTGTGATGGATTGTCTGTATTTCCTTAAGAGAGTCAGAAGCTGTGAGTTATATCGGTTGCCTATTAACTTGTTTGCCATGTTATTATATAATCGTTTATTAGACTACCGATACAGCTTATGAATGTTATTAGTACGAGTGTATTACACTTGGTATACAATGTGTATGACGAAGGTTCTCACTATAATTACTTCTCACAAAAGAATATGAACCGAGTCAGGTAGCACAGGGCAGCTCAGCCATATTCAGGTTTAATTTTCTAGTCCGGTCAAACTGACATCTGTGTTTCACTGTTTTCACAACCACTTGAGATGAATGCTGGGGCCGTCGTTTGATTCTGAGTACAGCAACTTCCCTAATTTTCTGGATCCTTGGTTCTGACTTCTATTCACCTCACTGTTGACAAGGAGTAAAGCTTTAAGCACTTAAAATCGGAACGACATGCGCACGCTACCACTGTCCATGTACAAATTAATTGGCGCAATTTGACGGACAAAATATTACTGTAACAAAAATTATCCGTCAAGATATCGCAGTAAGAAATGCACAGAATTTTTTTGTAAAATATTTTGTTTTCCTTCCTGATATTGCAAATTTAATTTGCTCTTCTGTCATGAACTTTCTTTAGTAGCCTACGTCAGTGCAAGATCATGTAAACAAAGCGTGACAAAAATAGTACAGGTTAGGTCAAACCACAAACAAGGAGAAATTATCACACTCATAATATAAATTGTTAACTCTTCAGGTAAAGGTGTTGTTTATTTGCTACTCGTTAAATAGGGAGAAATAGTCCAACAAATTGTGTTGCTAGGCTGTGAAAGTTAAAACCCACCCTACGGAACTTCGTGTGCAAAATTTAGGTACATCGCTTTTACGTAGAGTTACAAATGTCCTGTGCGCGAATTGTGGGTTATGACGCCATTATGTGTAGGTAAAAGAAAATACATTCCAGTCATATAATGTGGGAAAGATCTTCGCATGGGGCCGAATATCAACTCAATGTTGTCGACGCGAAGTCGGGGAAAGCTATGTGAGAAGCAGGTTGCATATTGCTAGGCGTACAGAGCTGCACACTACATAGTACCAGCTACACTGCGCTATTCTTTACAACGTTAGAACCGTTATTATTTCACACTAGGTTAGTGTTTTCTAGTACACGTTAATGCTGTTTTATCTTGGTGGGAACACAATAGCGCGATACACGCGACGCGATGGGTGCTACGCGTTGCCGAAAATGCACGTTATTGTGTACACTAGATAGACCACCTCTAGATAAATTTTAACAAATATAATAGTAACAATAGTTGTAAATACATCTAAGGTTAATTCTACTACAGGTTATAAATAAATTACGTTTTATTGCGGGAGAGCTTGGCAGAGGGAAATTTCTGCCACTAATTTCTCTTCAATCGCTAATGTACCAGATAAGTACGAAACTGTAGTAAAACTTTATTAATGAACTTGGAAATTATTTAATTTATTTTTAAAATGAAAATAAATCGATTTCGCGTTTTAAATAATCAACTTAATGTAACTTAAAATTCAGGAAAGGTCTGTGATTGGCCAGCTTCTTGCACTACCGATACCAACGCTCATGTGGTAGAAATTTTCCCTGTGACAAACTTACAACATTGATCTTTCTAACCCGTAGAAGAATTAACACAATACATCGAAAAATGTTAGTGTTTACACTATTTACACTGTCTTTTTTTAATTAATTAGCAAATGGTTTTAAAGATTTTGAAAGATTGTTTTGTATTTAACTTTATAAATTTTAGCGAATAATCCATAGCAAAATTTACTAGAGGTCATTCGTGATAATGTGAGCACTAAAGATTTAACCCTTGAATAAAATTACTAGCCATTACTGCATATAATTCAACATTGACAACAGTAACATTATTGCTTGTACAGTTGGCAGCGAATTATCGCATTTGTTCCGTGTATTTTATATTTAAATGTAACATTACTGAGAGAACATCAAATGAAATAATCGACCTCTCCGTATTTAATATACTTTTAAATATTTATTTACGATATTATTGACATGCCTACTGGCTATATAGTTTAACTTTACTAGCGCCAGCAGAAAGTGATGCATCTGGGCCATTCAACAGTCGTTAGCGAATTGCGTCTAGCGCTCCGCGCGGCTGACGTTGTTCAAAATTCCACCGACGAGTGGCATCAGAGTTAGGGTTTCGCCGCTTAACTTGAAAACGTGTTTGTCCGTTGTGCAATAAATACGGGTTTCTGATAAAACACATTAAAAAGCATTAGAAATGACCGTTTTCTCATCGGTAATATGTAAGTTGTTACGTGTTACGATCACCAACATGAGTATCTTGATTTAGAAACAGCAATTTTTTCTCTGTTTCACACACTGAGAAAAAAAACGTTGGTGGTTTTGTTGCGTGCGTTATCGTTCACGACAGTATAACTGAACAGAATTTAAATTCTTAATTTGCGTGTGTCATTATGTCGTGTTATTTTATTTACGTGGCGGTTTTGAGTTAAAAATCGGATTTTAATGTGTATATATTTACGAGATTCGTAACGGCAATAGTGCGGGTCGTATAAATTAGAGTCGATGCACAGAGACCGGTATTAAGTTAACTCACAAATATTTATAACTAAGAGTGCTATTGGTTATAAATTGTATTCAATACCAGTGTATTTAATGAGTAAATTTTGTTGATTACATTTTCAGGCCAGTGTAATGTAGTTGTAAACATTGTACAAGACTATGCAAATTAAAGCACGTGGTAACGTTTATGTTTATATGCGGCGGAAAGATATGACTGGCAGAAAATAGAAACTAACCAGGGCTTTTTTGAGTGCTCACTTTATGCCGAATCACCAATATCATCATTCACACCAGAGCACAGTCTGTGTTTCCGTTGGCCACCAACCTTTACGTGTAGTCGTTTACGTGTGTGACCTTTTAACACTTTACCGGTGAAACATTTTTCGTGGCAAGCCGCGACATTGTCCATCAATGGGTGACGTCGAAAGGGGCCTATAACGGTTTGAAGTCTTAGTCATCTGCCAGAAAACAACGCGGTTTTCGCACATCTCCCCAAATAACAAACGTTAACTGAACCACTTGTGCAAATCTGTTCGTGATAAGCAGCTCGCAGGCAGTAAACATTCGGAATGCACCCGTGGCCACATGTGGCGTACATGATGCATAATGAAGTCACCCACACATTAACCACAAGTGTATCACAAGCATTCTTATTATACTCAGATGCTTGTGGGTTAGTTTGCTAATTTGCTTGTTAACCATATGCTGAAATATGTCAGTCTTTTTAAACTAAGTTGCCCACAAAAAAATTATCTGTATAACTACGAACATATTTACTGATATGGCCTGATTAACAACCATTTCAGTGAAAGTAGACCATCATGCTAGCGAAAGTTGGCCGCTTCTGCCAACAGTATGCCAACTGAAAAATGATTGTATTTGCTGCTAGGGTCGGCCCATCAGAGTAAATTATTTCATTTCAGGAAGCCCGTTGGTTTTAGTTCGGTGGTAAATGTTTCCGTAACATGCTTATTGAGACAGACGTGACATTATGGGAACACTCTGCATGTGCTGTAGCTAATTCTCCAAAAGATGGTATTGTTGTCTCTACTATAAAATAAACGTTATTTTGAACAACTATAAAACTAAGGAGTTTGACCGTTGAACGTGTTGCATCCAATTACACTCACGGGCCTCTTTTAGGTTGTAATTGGACAACGGTGTTGTGTATCAGCTGGTGAAACGTCCACCAGATGAGTGAAGCAAAAGGAGGATATCACATGTGACTCCATTCCCTCCTGTGCTGCATCAAGGAAATTAATTTTTAATTGTTGTCAGCTCTGCATCGTTCAAATCAGCGCCTCCCCTGGCCGGCGTTCCAAAGTCGGACGTTAAATGGACGGCGTTATGCATAAACCAGCTATGCGCCAATCGATAGTGTTAAGTAATACAGGTGAAAACGTTTTCAGTTTTAAAACCGTCTTAAAAAGTATTTTGGTCCTGTAGCATGTTCCGAATATTTCCATTATAAGACTAAAATATTCCTACTTCTCGTAAGAATTGTTCGAACTTGAGAACCTTTAAACACGTTTTTATTTACAACTAATACTTGGCTCGTAGCTGGTTGATGCATAACACCGTCCTAATGTACCCGGTTACATCTCGTAGACCCGCATGTATCGATTACGCGTCAAAAACCTGTCCCCGCTCACCCCGCTGTGGTTGGTAGAAACTGGGTGAGGGGTTGTGAGAGAAAATTTCTCGGAAGCCTACCTACGCACTGCAAGGGGGCAGCGCGTAGGCAGCAATATTTACGCGCGGGAGCAGCGCGCGTAGCTAAAAAAAAAAATCAATACGTGAAGCTGTGACGTGTACGTAAGCTCGAGTTCTTTAGGTGGGTTTCGGGAGGGGTTCAGGAAAAAAACCGGGAAAATAGACGAGGGTCGTAGGAGATGTGTCCCGGGGTATCTTCTTCGTTTGCCTGCACGCGTCTTGGAAGCTTGGTCTGAAGGGGTGAGTGGGGACTGCTTGCGCAACTTTACGATACTAACGGCGTTACGAAAGTTTATGAAGCCTTTCGGTGCGCCATTCATATCTGTTGCCATGACGACGCGGGGCGGGAGAGGGGAACCTGAGGGGAGGGGGACTCGGGAATCGAATGACGCCCACGTGCGCGGGCTGTACTACTGAAAGGGGGGAGGGGGAAGATGTTTAAGGGGGAGAGGGGAAGAGTTCGGAGAGTGATCATTGTGGTACACTGTCCTCCCCGCGATGTCGAGCTACATTTGCATTAACATTCGCCAGTCGATCTATGTCAACAACCTCGCCCCTCTGGTCCGAGAGGTTCCGTGTTCGGACCCCGGGCAGGCGGCGTGTAAATGTCCGTGCCTAGACGTGAGTTTATGGCTCGGTTTCATTCGCCGTATTGAATTTTAATATTTTTTGCCTTCTTCGGAATTCTGAGAAGAAAAATGTAAAATCGGCGACTATACAGCAATTTATATTAACTTGAGCTCCAACACAAGCACGGCAATAGAGCTAGCAACGTATGGTTAGGTCGTCATTTGTCGGGCAAATTATTATGAATATAAAAAAAAAATTGATTCACACATTGCGCCATAATTATAAGCTAACAGCTAAATCGCAAAGTCTGTATTGTAACGAAATGTAAACAGAATTTGAGATATAATCACATATTTAACAATTTTCTTCTTAGAATTCCAAAAAAAGCGAAAAATAATAAAATTCAATATGGCGACTGAAACCGTGCCTTAACATATGCAGCAAGACAAGAATAAATTTGTATTCGTACCTAATATTTTTGGACAGTTACCGCTTAGGGTATATTCGTCTTTAACCCAAATGGTATGTCTTAAAGGCGTACAAGTGGGGAAAAATCGTAATTTAATGTTTGAATGAAATAGTGTTAGTTTTTATGACGTTACTTGGGAGAATATTTTCCGCTTATAAAATAATAGCTCAGTCAGTTTTCCCATTATTATATTTCAAAGTCAAAATTTGAATGTTTTTACTTCTTTTCATCGCGAAAATCAAATAATGTAATGAAATGTAGACGTTCACATAGAATCTACATGTCGTCGGTTACGGCCTGAAGAATTTAAAACTACATTTCAATGTTTATTTTGTTTTAATTTTTCTGCTAAAAGTAAAAACATTTTAAAATTTCAGTAAGTTAAAAAAAAAAGTAGAAATATTTTGTAATGGGTTTTGTATACATAAAACCGTATGTAGTCTGCGATATGTGTTTTTAATGTGATTTATTTTATTTCGTTATGTTCGTTGGTTTTCACGGTATATACGAAGAAACACATGCCAATTTTGACTTTGAAATGTCTGTATGGAAAAACTGGCTGAGCTAATTTTTGTACGAGAAAAATTTAGGCATACGTCCAAGTAACGTTTGCAAAACCAAGACTACTTTATAAAAATAAAATTACGATTTTTCCTCACATGGAGGCCCTTAAAATTTCTCTATAATGACTTGTCACTATCAACGGTTAACAGATCTTGGAACATATAATTCTTCACACCTACAAACTTGACGTAAATATAAATGCAACTAGTAATTTAATAAACCGCTTAGTTCATCCGTCGAAATGTTTTTACACTTAAAAATTGTAATTTTTCAATGTTTTGATTAAAAAGTGGATGCAATAATTTAGTTAACAATGGTTGCATTTATAAGCATGCCTGAGTCATCACTTTCCACAAGCCAGCGTTAGTTTAAGTTTCAAGCTCTTACTACATCATTTCTTGACCATTCTTATGTAAAGTATAGCAACTGAGCTACGAGTAACTGGGTTATCAGATCACCACGTAACCAAGCCACCTGATTTCCCGCTTTCCCATTTTAAGTAGCCCAAATTCGTCCAACTGAAAAATTACCAATTTAAGAAGCCATTAATTTAATCGATATTGCAGTAGTTTTCATTTGTATACAAATTCGCTAATTTCGTTTTCCATTTGAAATTTTCGTACTCTTAATTTTTTTTTTTTTTGCATGTGTTATCGTCGACTTATTACGTACGCTGTTAGCTCAAGCAACAATGAAGCGTTTCTTATTTTCAGACTGTAAAATACTATTAAAGTGAGGTAATTTTTCATTTTGGTAAACGAAGGGTATTCTTAGACAGACAAATTTCTGTGATTATATATATATAGGTTGTTCCGGGAGTAGACGTCAATAAAGTGGCGGGATATAGAGGGGCCCATGACCTACCAAATAAACTAAAATGGTATAATCCGATTCGCGCAACCATCTAAAAGTTATGAATTTTTAAAGAAAATATGGCTATACTCTACAATGAACTAAGCATTTACTGACGGTGGAAAAAGTAATGGTCCATGTGGAACGAAATTTGTACACACCAAGGGTGATTAGTGCGGTCACATTTAAAACCACATTTCATGTCACTGAGAGTACAGCTTTGTGGTGCAAGAAAAAACCACTTTCACAAAAGTTGTGTTTGGTTCTGAAAAGATGCCTCTAGTTTGCATGAGGTTATATATATATATATATATATATATATATATATATATATATCAATGTTTCACATAAATCATCACCCGCCAATTGAAAAACTGCCCTATAGTTGGCCAATTAATTAGTAAAAACCAGTTTTTTTAATCAACAAACGTCCATACAATAAACGTGAAAACATAACGTAATGTAGAAGTTTCACACAATCTAAAATCAGCTATAAGGTTGAAAATAGTATGTGAGTAAATAATCAAATGTAAATTTATTGAAATAAAAGTATTACACAATGTTAGAAATTATTAAAATGAATTTGAATGCATGACGTGTTTTACTTGTGAGGATAAAATTAAATGTTATTAATAAAAGTGGTAATAGTCAGTTATTTATTTTACTAAACAATTTTGATATTATCAAAATGGAAAGTTAAGGTAAACAAATTACATCACCAGACACCCTTACGTAGTTGCTGCTTCATATTCACAGCGGCCGCGGTTATCTAGAGGCTAGTGAGCTCGCCTCCCATCACAGCGACCTGGATGCAATTCCTAAATAACTTCATTGGCAGATTTTCTGCGTTTTGAAATTGTTGCTAATGCATGAAGATAGGCTGGGGGGAGGCATTTCCTGTACGCCTGTTTTCCGTTTCAGTACCACTCCATGCTCACATCATTCACAATAATGGAGGTGAATGTGAGAGTATTACGGCCTTTTAGCAAATAGGTTTTAAGTGCCTATGAGGATGACACGAGGTGAAGGACAACACAACGAACATGCCTGGGCCCAGAAGCGAACAGGGGACCCCTCGCACCGCAGACCGACGCTTTACCGACTGCACTGTAGGGGCCGACACCTTCATCAGCTTACAAGACATCGCTGTCAAGAGCTGCACAAATTGCTCCACTACATTCCTTTAGTTTCTTTCGTATCAAGACCTTGTATTGTTTCTCGACTAGAAAAGACGTGTTACGGTGTCATATGATCTGCTGCAAGACATGTTTGTGATCGTACGTAACTGTACACTCTAGGTGTACCGCGTATTAACAAATTGTTTGGATGAAAAGAGGCGGTATTGTTATAAAAATAATGAAAATCTGCATGTGAGACTATTCAGGAATTACACCCAGTTCGCTATGATGGGAGGCGGGCGTACTAGCCTCTAGATAACCGCGGCCGCTGTGAATATAAAGCAGCAACTACGTAAGTCTATCTTGTGATGTACTTAGTTTATCTTAACTATCCATTTCGATAATACCAATTTGATTTAATGAAATAACTTACAGTTACCACTTTTATTAATAACATTTCATTTTGTCCTCACAAATTAAATACGTTACATTCAAAATACATTTTAATAATTTCTAACATTGTGTAATATTTTTATTTCAATAAAATTACATTTAATTATTTATTCACATACTAATTTCAACCCCGTAGCTGATCTAACATTGCGTGAATCTTCTGCAGTAGGCTACGTTACGTTTTCTCGTTTATTGCATCGACTTTTGCTGATTTAAAATACTGGTTTCTACTAATTAATTGGTCATACTATGAGGCAGTTTTCCAACGGCGGGTGATCATTTATGTGACCCATTGATATTTACCTCGTGCAAACTGGAGGCATCTTTCAGAACCAAACACAACTTTTGTGAAAGTGATTTTTTTTTGCACCACGAAGCTGTACGCTCAGTGGGGTGAAATGTGTTTTTAAATGTGACCACACGAATCACATTTGGTGTGTACAAATTTCGTTCCATATGGACCATTGCTTTAACCGCCAGAAGTAAATGCTTAGCTCTTTATTGACGTCTACTCCCGAAACAACCTGTATATATACATGAATAAATACTACACGTATATATATAGACACACACACATGTACATGCTTGCATGTTTCCATTGAAACTCAACATATATGTCCATTCACGATACATACTATTTACAGACACATATATAAACACCAATACATACCACATTAATACATACACATACATACACACATATATACATACACATATATACATACATGACACATACATAGGCTACATACATATATACATACAATCTTGTTAGAAGAATAGTAAAATAACAGAGGAAATAGTATTACTGAAGTGGAAAATAGCATACGTATGCCTACATTCCAAAGATACTAATCAGCGGAAAAATAAAGTTTATTTACGATGCCTGATTTATTTCCAAGTCACGAGATTGAAGCATATAATATCTTAGCTGACAATAATTGGTCTAATCTGGCAAGGCTGGCGTGTAGGACTGCCTTAATTTTCTTTATCAACCGCGACGAGACGCTCAAAACTTCGCGAGACCCCAAGTCGTAGCTGACCTAATAGTTACGAATACGCTGTAATCGACAAGATCCGTACATTGTGTTCCGCCTAAAGCCCGGTGATTATTTAACTATTCCGACAGAAACAACTTAAAAATTACAATAAAATTAACACAATTTTCGTACAGTTTTAAAACTACGTTTTAATATTTTCGGTATCATAAATCTGGCAAAGATTTTCGTACTTAAATATCAATATAAAAATAGAAAAGTTTCAATTGCAATATGTTATGTTTGAAAGACTTATCTTTAAAACTGCTACATCGAGAAGTGACTTCTTTAACGCACATTCAGAGAAATTTTATGGTGCACGGAAAAGTTCGCGCTTCACACACACACACACACACACACACACACACACACACACACACACGTATTTATGTATGTATAAATGTGTGTATGTATGTATGTATGTATGTGGCTGTGTGTGTTTATGTGGCTGTGTGTATGTATGTGTCTGTGTATGTGTGTATATATATATATAATTACAACTATCGGTAATAAATACAATACATGCCTATATAAACAATAAATAACTTGATACAGAGAGTTAACTCCCTTGAAAACGAAAATAAAACGATGAGCAGTTTACTAACAGAATCTCGAAATCGACACCAAAACATCAAATCACTCTAAATTTTGATTGCGTGAAGATAAATTAACAAAATTATTGTATTTTATTGAAGGAAATTCAAATCTCGACTATTTTTTTTTACCATGATTATCGTGTAAAGTGGAAGGGAAAAGAGTCAGAAAAGGCAAGTTTGGTGGAAAACGCAAGGCGCTACAAAATTTTCTGCAATTTTTCCACTTTCACCGGGTCTTATCTCGAAAACGGTAACTCATAGAGAAAAATGTTACAGACCGTTTTTGTGGAAAATTTTATAAGTTTTAATTTTATAAAGTATAAAATTTTCTGTGCGACGCACCGTTTTCGGTATGTGTGCCGAAAATTGAAAAAGGGGGTCTTAGACAACCCCCCCGCGGCAATGGAAATCGATGGGACATTATTAGGCGTTGTTCAGGGGATCTATCGATGCAAATTCCTAAAAATTTTGGTACTACATGATTTAATGCAGCAAAAAATCCTAATTTCACTGGACTATCATCACTTGACGTTTGCTCGCGTAAAATAAATCGTGTAGTCAGTATGAATCAATACGGTTTAATTTAAAAAGTTTGTTAATTATATAAAATACAATTATGTGGATTTCAATTGATTTTGTTCCTGTATTGTTGTATTTAAATAGGAAAATACGGGTAACTATATTGAGTAATTTCGCTGCTAACCACACAAGGAGTTAAGGCAACTAGAGTGAATGTTGAACTATATATTCAGTAACGGCCAATGATATTTTTCAAAGTTTAATTATTTAGCGCTCACTTTAAAGCGAATGTTCTATAGATAGGGTTCTTAATGTGGCTGCCTACATGCACGCTACAGGTTCAGAAACGCGGAGCTATAAGGGCGACCTTGAAGTACTCATCAAATGCCGCATCGCCTCAATGAGCCAAGCGCTGAACCAGCGTGCAAGATTCCCGCCGATCCATTTTTACTATGGGACTTTAAGACCATATAATTTTATTGATGCAAAGTCTGTGGCAAAGTTCAGTGCACAATTGTATTTAACTTGCACATACATCTGTTTAATGCATTTTGAAGTACGGCAGTCTGAAAAGGTCTTGCTTCGAAAAAGCGTTCTTAATGAGAATGGTATCTCATGGGCTTGTGCTCGAGTTTTAAGTTGTTTGACGATAATTATATTTTATAACATAAACGGAAGTCGATAACATAAAATCGCTCTGTTACTTTATTGTAACTGGTTTGTCCCATGTATTCAGACTTTGACGAAGTAAAATACAGCACGATGGTAGGTAATTAGTTAATTAACGAGATTTCCTTTCAATTTTTAAACTGGGCAAAATTGTTATACTATTTGTCTTAAAAAATTACATTACGTAGTGTAACCAATCTGCAACAAAGTACGATTTTACGATGTCGCTTCTCGTCTGGTTTTAAAAATATTATTTCCTCGGAAGCCGATAAACTCGTGCCCCATGCCCTTAAGGGTGTTCAAGTGCGATAAAATCATAATTTTATATTAAATAGTGTTAGTTTTGTTGACGATACTTTTGAGTACAGTTTCCTCTTACGAAACAATTTTAACTCGCATAGTTTTCTCATTTAACGGTGCGTCAAAGTCAAAATTGGCATGTTTTGCTGCATTGCAAGTAGTGAAAACCAATTGACATACATAAGGGAAATAATTCACAGTGAAATAACATACTATGTGTTACGTTATAAACATTTGAAAAAATCCCGTGAACTATTTTTGTATTTTAAAAAATTTCTGAATTTTCAACTTTTTTCCTGTAATTTTGCGATTTTTTTTAAATTCCAAAATATTACGTCATGGTCTTTTAAATACTTTATAGCATAGCTCATGGGATGTAATATCACATTGAATTATTTTATTCAAGTAGGTCAGATGGTTTTCACTATTTGCATGGCAACAGAACAAGTACATTTGGCGCACCGTTATGAGAAAACTACGCCAGCTAAAATTGTTTCGTAAGAGGAAACTGTACTCTCAAGTACTGTCTACAAAACTAACGTTATTTCATAAAGATATAAAATTATGATTTTATCGCATTTGAACACCCTTAACAATAACATTTAATTCTTGTTGCAAGTGTGTGTTACTTTCGTACATTGGCACGATTGGCACATGTGGAATAGTTTCGTTAAAATAAGAACGTATTTACGAGCATACTGAAACGTATTTGAAGCTCATGGTAGGCGACGCTCTGAAAGAGAACATGTTTACCTATGGGCCGGGGTGTGGGGAATGATATAGTGAATTACATGTTAAGTTACACTGGGCAGTACTCAGTCATTTTCGTGATGTCACTTTCAGACATAAACCATTATTGTCGGCACCGAAAACAGGAGAATAATGTCACAGGAATTAATTCATTACAAGTAGGGACCTCCTGATATCCGTGAAAATACTTCTGCAACAACTTGCTTCTATGACTTCCGTGCCACTCTGCAGTTTTGCTTTATTGTATTTGGCGGCGTGTCTTTGAGGAACTACGTTTTCCATTTGACTGTACCAATCAGAATAAGATTACTGCGATAACCCACGTACGTTATTTGCAGTAAGACGCTAGTTAAAAGCAGCCAGTCACAGACCACGAAGCAGAACTGCGAATGTGCACATTAGGTACTGAAACTAACTGGGGCAGAAATCTTGCCACCAAAAAATAAGGCCCCTAATGATAAGATGGTATTTCCTACGGTTTCTTGTCAATGAACGTAGAGGCTTATTTGTTCATAATTTTCAGGATGTTTAAAATCGCCTTAAGAGACTGCGTCACCAATTTTGTTTAAAAAATAAAGGATGTGGCGAAAGACCGGTCGTGTTTCTTTATAGAATTATTACATTTTACTATTAGGTGCGTATTATTGTGTGAAATCGGTAATGGGAGCTATTTAGTGTTTATTATTTGGCGAGAGTGAATTTGTTTCTTAAAATTTAAATTAGCCTAATTATTTCATAGTTACGCTTTAATTTTTCGAAAACAATGTACGAAATGGAAGGTTAAGTAATTAGCTACGTCCCTATTGAAATATCTTCAATTAAATCGTGGCAAAATTTTAATTACGAAGGAATTAAGAAAATTTCGAAATTATAAAATACGCGGGCTCTTAAATTATCTTATAGAAAGTGGAGCCTTTTCGAGATGAGCAAAAATGTCAGCGGTGACATATGTGGGTTCAGGTACTGATCTGCACCGAATATAATTTAGCATGCATATCCCTAGTCTTGTTCACGCCCAGGGTTCGAGGTAGGCAGCGTTCTTAAGGAGATAATGGTAATTACTTCGTGCTGTTTTAGAGAGCAGTGCGAATGCAAATAGAGATAAAAATAAATTATACAAAATAATGACATTTTGGCATCCGTTAAAGAAAGATTCAATTAGGAATGCCTGTTTTGAAAATTTAATTAACTTCATTACTAACATGCAAATTAAAATAATAAAACGAGCTATATTCAAACAAGTTTGATAATTCGCACAAAACAATGAAATCGATGAATCAAAAAATATAAACTGGCAACTTTTCATATTACCCTCCTTCGTAGCCGATATTTCATTAAAGTAATAATTTTTCCCGATATACCATATATGTACATTCTGTTGATGTAATGTAACAATATATTTGAGCCGAAAAATTTCCCCCTCCATTATACTCCTCCCCCCCCCCCCCCCAACATTTTCTTACGTGAACTGCAGACCTGTCGAACAATATTTTTTTCCGTTGGCTACGCTCAGTATCGGTCTATTGTACTATGGTTAGAGACACTGGAAAATCGCGAAAGCGTTAAAAATAGCCTCCAATGAATTATATTATATTAACCGTAACACGTGTAAACAGTTTTGGGACAAATCACACACGCTGTGTGTCCAAGCTGTGCAGTTCTAACAGGGCCTGTTGTAGAGAGAAAAAATGCTTCAAATAAACGATAGTCAATGTCGATACAAAACATTCAGTGTTATATACATCACGTTGGAGCCTAGCAAACAGTCAACTATTCCTGCGACTTTCCAGTGTCTCTAACTATGGTTAGAGAGAGTAACATGCCCTTGAAAACGCTGTAGTTAACTGCAACACATATTATTTGGTAATGTACTATACATCTGACACAACGTAGCTATATATGCAGACCAATAACACGCATTAAATATTACAGTAGCGGTATTTTTATTGGCTCCGTCCAATAGGGTAACAACTTCACGTACAAACGAAAGCCAGTAATCTTATGATAAGCTGAACGTACGTTGAAACCCAGTCAAGTTTTCCTGGATATACCATGAGTAGAGATGATGGTACATCACGAAAAATTTTTGTGCCAACATACCATTTAAAGCACTGTAGTTTCTCGCAACGTGTATGATAGGTGATATACGTCTGACACAACATTGCTGTCTGCAGACCAATAACAGGCATCAAATATTACAATCGCAGAATTCCTATTGCCTCTGCCAAATAGGGTAACAGCTCCACGGACATGCGAAAGCCAGTAATCTGATTGTAGGCTGAACGTACGTTGAAATCATGTAAATAGTCAAGTTTTCTCGCGATAAAGCCATCATCTCTAACCATCGTATCTAATATTGGTAGGTACCTGCGAGAGGTAACAAGCATTTGAAAACTCCTGCAGCTATTTAACACCCTCTAAGTCAGAGAAGGCCCGTGTGAAATTAGGGCCGAGAGCTCTACCCGACGGAAACGCACGTAGCTTAACCGATCCGAAGTAAATATATGAGGTGAAATGAAATAAGGGAACCGGCGAAGGGATGTAGGGGGAGATCCTCGGTAAAGCTCGCCGGACCAAAGGCAACGTCCACCATGTTTCTCAATTGTGGTAAGCCCTATACAAGGTGGAATACTTTAACATTTGACTTTACGTTTCCGTTACTTTATGTATTTCGTCAATACACAATACAAATGTAAAGTTAAAGAAACTACAGTTGAAAAACGATTGGAAATCTGGTTTTTGAAACGGAAGTATTGTGATATAAATCGTTATGTATTTACAGTAAAAGCATATCACATGAATATTTAAATAATAAACCCTATTTTTTTCATTTATTATAATATTATTCAGAGCAAAAACAACGCCATCTATTGACACAACTTAAAGTTCATTTACGTATATTTCTCTAACGCTACTTACCACATTTTTCGATTACATTTAAGAAAAACCTGTTACTTTTTCACGAAATCCCAATACTGGAGAACAAACCTGTACTCAGAAATAAACATTTTTCGTTCTAGCATACATAATCAGCTGGTTCTTTGCTAACGGCCATCTTGACTTTGACTTTAGGTTTCAGTTTATCAGAAACGTAAAGTCACGGCTGCTTGAGTTTAGCTTTGCCGACGTCATTGTGTACGACTCCATAAGAATCCATGTGTTGAAAGCTATCGTAAAGTCAAATGCTAAAGTTTTCAATTGTGTATAGGGCTTTAATCGGGCGATCCCGCCAAGATTCGAGCCTGTATCGTTGGTTGGAGATAGTAGTCTAACCACTAAACCACCAAGGCCACAGACGACTGAGATATACCAACGGCCCTTGAGTCAAACACGAAATACGCGAAATATGCAACTTGATATTCATATGAAACACAATATTGTTTACAGCCCTTAAAGAATTTCATTAACCTTTACAGGGGAAAAATATGCGTGAACATTTTATTTGGTAAGTTTTGCGGTAATAAATATCCCAATTTTACGGCGTATTTAGATTTCCCATTTTCTTAAAAACACCAAATAAGTTTATTTTGTTTCGTTAATATTATGCCCATACAATGAAGTAGTGTTTAAATGCTAATTCTACCCAGGTACTTTTGAAAATCGAAGAGCGTTAAGTCAATTTGCAAAATAATTTTAAGGGTGTTATTTGAAAGTCTATGATTTTCTTTTCTCAATTTATTCCACTTTATAAAAAATACTTAGATATTAATTTTTACTTCAGAATTAGGTTTGACTTCTTGTCAGTTGGTGACGAATTAATTTTTGGGTCATTGTAACTAACTGCTGCTTATAGGTTCAAATTGTTTCCCATTTTAACGGTTATGATTAAAATTTAATATCAAAATTTGCTATTAGGAGTGACACTATCGAACACAATGTCTGTAGTATGATTGAGTTTAATTTTGTTCCTATTTTTTCGTGTAAAAAACCTAGTTCAGTGATTCTATAAATGGATGTGAGACAGCAGTAGCAGCAAAACTATATTTTCGATTTAAAAATAACCGTGGGCATAATAGGTAACGTGAAGAAATTGTAGTACGATAGGGTTGTTTCATATTGTTTTTGGCTACTATGTGTCAGCTTGACGAATCTAAATACCTTAGTTTAGATATAGGTAGAGACATGAACTTTTCGCGAAAAGAATTTTGCCCCACTTTGTTCCAGTGCCTTATGTACACGTCTGCAGTTCTGCTTCATATATATTGGCAGCGTGTCTATGAACTGTGACGTTTCTCATTTGACTGTACCAATCACAATATGGTTACTGTAACACCACACGTCTGTGATTTGCGTGTAAAACCCCACGACACACGAATGTCAAAACATCCAATCTCTGACCGTGAAGCAAGTCTGCATACGTGCACACAAGTCACTGACACAAAGTGAGGCAAATTTCTTTTCGCGAAAAGTACATGTCTCTAGATATAGGGTCATGAACATTTCGCGAAAAGAATTTTGCCCCAGTTTGTTTTAGTGCCTTATGTGCACATCTGCAGTTCTGCTTCATGGTTATTGGCAGTGTGTCTTTGTGAAGGGACATCTCTCATTTGACTGAGCCAATCACAATAGCGTTACTACAACTTCACAAGTCTATTATTTGCCAGTAAAACCCCAAGACACGTCACAGCTAAGACGCTCAATCACTGATTATGACGCAGAGCTGCAGATGTGCACATAAGTCACTGAAACGAAGTGGGGCAAAATTCAAAATTCACGGGTCCCTACCAATCACTGACTACGAAGCAGAACTGTAGATGCGCACATAAGACACTGAAACAAACCGGGGCAAAATTCTTGTCGCGAAATGTTCATGGCCCTAAGATAGAGAATTCAATAACAATATGGTTTTATGTAATATAATGACCGGACGATCTTCCACTCGACAGCTGCGGGCTGAACCCTAAGGTGTGGGAGGGCAGAGGGAGGGTTCCGAGAGAGAAACCACGTGACCTCTGTTCTCTCGCGCCAATCCCGCCTACTCCCCTCCCCGAGCCAAGGTAACGTTAATTATACTACAAGTTAGAAAGAAAATATGTTATCTTATTGGACAGTTTGGCAGAGGAAAAATTCTGCCGCTTATTCAGCTGCTATCGCTAACAAGTTCTAATAAAATACGAGACCGTAGTAGTATTAAATTTAACTAGGTTTGGCAAAGAGAGACGTAATTTTGCTAATTTTTTTTTGTGAAAAACAAACTAATTTTGGCTTTAAAATGATCAACTTCGTGTTACTTTAAATTCACGAAAGCTCTGTGACTGGTCAGTTTTCATCTCTTACCTAGACCAGAGCTCCAGCGGAAAAAAAATGATCCCTGTGACTAACGTTTAACATTGATCTTTCCAACCTGTAGTGGAATTAACATTACCATAGGCCAGGAGGAGAGGGGGAGTCTGCAGGTAGAGTAAGTACTACCCCAATATTGTAAATAAATAAAATTTTAGAACATGTGGCTTTTACGTACTTATACACAATTTGTGCAGTAATTGTAACGAATACAATAGTTGTAAGTAGCGACCAGTAAATCGGGCACATTAAGAGGGCGTGGTACATAATTCAACTCTAAAAGCATTCATATGTAATTGTAGGTTTCTTGAAGCCAATTTGCGAAAATTATGCAATAACAATCTTAGACAATAGTTTTAGCCAACGTTTTAAACAATCTTTGACGCCGGAACCTCGTGCATTGAACTGCGGCGCAAGAGATCACGCATAACGAATCCGTAATTCTGGATAAATATTTACTCATAAAGTTGACAAATACCATTATATAGGATTGTCATTGAGTATTTTATTTATATTGGCTTCGGAAAAAGCGTAGAAATCAATTGACGTTTTCAGCGTTTATTTATCTACCACGCACTCTTAAGGCGAGGACTGCGCCGTTCCTAGGCGAACTGGTACTGCTTTGTGGTTGGCTGGGAGGTTTTCCCGCCAAATCCAGGGTTGATGGCGGCTGCGTTGCTTCCCAGGCTGACGTGTTTTCAGGAATCGTGAGTGGGACACCACGAGGTGTAATTAATCGCCTGGAAGTCATGTGCAGAAATACTAATAAATTCGACAGCAAACGAGGGCAGTGGTACGAGATTCTATAAGAAGCGATGCGATACCCGTACCCATGGTCGTGATAAATTCGAGTATTCCCCAGCGTTACATGCTATATTGGACAAATACAACTGCGAGAGCCCAGTCACGTAGAGAGCGTGTGAATTACATCCCCGTCCAAGAAATAAGATATTCTGTAGCAAGCCATAAATCTTACTATCACATCTAAAATATTATGTCGGCCAGATCGAGTTATAAATGTAATCTTTCTGACAGTAGGACTCACCATCGGGGTGTAACAAACATTTTTGGTACTTAAACAGCTTGAACCCGTCCAGTAACCTGATCTACCGCCGGGACGTGTTACTGGTGAAGGAAGCACATGCACTGTGCTGCACTCAGAAAGTGGTCATTACGTATACAATGTATCCTATACCTTCTTTATGATTAGCGAATGTGACTTATGACTGGTTAAAACTGATATCAGCAAGAACAAGGCCCGTTGTTCACTAACTGCAAATTGAAATATTGGTGCAAGTACACTTAAAATCTAAATATTGAATTAATGCAACGTTTGTGATTGAATTTTAATTCGAAACCAAAAGCGGTAAGAGGCCTGCCTGAGACTAAAATATGTTGCAACTTGTGGAAATTATTCCTTTTCGACCAAATTACACAACTGGCTCTAGCCTACATTAAAAAATCTACGAAGAAAATGCACACTTCAGCCTTGTTTAAATATTCGGCGTGCTAGTCAGAAAAATGATTTTGAAGCTACACACAATGGCTAAAAGCAATTTTTTCCTGTTAGCCGTTCCTGAGAAATCACCAAACGAATTCGAAAAACTCAAATATATAAACCTGAGTTGGACTTTGAATATAGTCGCCCCTTGAAATCTCATAGGAAAAACAAATATATATATATAAAAAAGCTCTGAAGACAATTTGAGTGCCTTGCACACAGCCTAAAAATAAAACTTTATTTCTAGAGATAATAGAAAGTCACAAGAACCTTTCGTGCTACCGTATTTTACAAAACAGTGTAGAGGCCAAAGCCCAGCAGATTGGAGGATGGATGTGTAATTGTTTAAAGACGAAACACAAATATTCAGTAGCGGCACACCAGAGTTATCATTGGACCAGTAAAATCAGGACACGCCAGTAATGAAAGAAGATCGCCAGATATCGACATACTACACTAAGGTTGATTCTACTAAAGGTTAAAAAGAAAGTGTGTTTTCTTATGGGACAGTTTGGCATAGGGAAAATTTCTGCCACTAGTTTCGCTGCTATCGCTAAGAGACAAGATAAAATGCGAAACCGTAGTAAAATTAAATTTCAGTAGGCTTGGAAATGGCAGAAGTCATTTAATGTTAAAGTGTTTTCAAACCAATTTTGGATTTCCAATTATATTGTTCATGTAATTTAAAATCCAGGAAAGCTCTGTGTTTGGTCAGTTTGCAGACACCAACGATACCAGCACTCAAGCGGCAGAAATGTTCCCTGTGTCAAACTGTTAACATTGATCTTTCTAACCTGTAGTAGAATTAACCTTAGCTACACTGAATCTTAGGAAAGAGTCAAGATTTCCTGATCTTCCCCCAAAAATAAGTAGGTACCCCAAATAATTGCATATACCTGTCAACAACACTTTAAGTTAGGGCTAGGAAAACTCGCGAGTTCAATTACCGACTTGCTAGAATCCAATGTCCTATGCATGTTCAAGCCCCGTATATTAGTTCATTGTCTGCTGTCTGAATGAGTAGCAGGTAATGGACAAATGGTAGGACTTCGGTATACACATGGCAATGGATTCTAGCATGGTGGTAGTAGAACTCGCGAAATATTCCTAGCCATACTTATAGTTCTCCATAGATTTTGTGCCTCATTCACAAACGTTTTTATCTAAGAAGCTACCTTAAGTATTCTAGAACCGTTTCATTTGTATTGGTGAATCACAGATGTATTGTATCACAATAATCTAATTATGGCTGTTACAGACAAATGAGAGACCGTGTCTGAACAAAGACACGCTGCCAATAGCCACGAAACAGAGCTGCCGATGTGCTCGTAAGGCGCTGAAACAAAGTGGTGCAAAATGTTTTCGCGACAAACTCAAAACTCGAATAACAGCAAAAGAATGTATAGTTCGTAAATACTATACTTCAAACTAGCAAACGTCAATATTTATCGCGAGAAATTTCCAACCATGCATATAGGAGCATTTTACACAGTTACTACAAATTTAATTTTATCAATACTTAACATGGTTGACGGAAGATTCTGATAAAAGTGTAATGAAACGCTTTTGAGGCATATTTGTTTAACACCATGGCAAATTTTATTTCATTTGAACTAATTCACAGAGGAGGGAAAGTGATAAGCATCTACATTTATAAAATATTTAAAGAATCATAATATTTAGCGAACGAAGAAGTACGGACAATGGACAATGCTTTCGTTTTTCATAGAAATAAGACATCATTGTTAAAATACATTAGAAATTTCACAAAAATATGCATCAGCCTACCATAAAAGCTAGACAACAAAAATAGTGAGGGTGATTGTTGTGCATGTGGTGACTCGCATGCAGAATGTGCCAAATAGAATAGCAGAGCCAGACGGGAAAGGAGGGGGGGGGGGATTTTGTAACTTTTTTAAGTCTCTTGTACGATCTTTATACAAAGACTAGCTATCTTTACAAAAATTGGAATTCTGTAACTAAGAATGGTGCCGTGGCTGACTTTCAAAATTCTCTTGTGTTGTTTACGACAATACTCATTGGTTTACGAGACAAAATTCATGAAAATGACCGACATATTTCAATTGTGTTCAGTGACCATCCTCGTTGGAGAACAAATCCGATTGAAATGTTGCTTAGACTTAGAGAGAAATACATTATTTTATTTTCCCGCAAATAATGTTATGTTTCTTCGTAAATTGCAGGTGTGTGTATGTTAATTTTGACTGCCGATGCAAACGGCGAATTCAATAAAACACGCGTACTGCTATCTCTTGACCGGAGATACTAACACAGTGCCAGTGCTGCTATCTCTTGTAAGCACAGTACACTATTTTTATACTACAGGCCAGTTGATGTTAAGTTTTAAAAATCGGAATTCTAAACAGGAACAAATAATATGTATATAATTCAAAACTGAACTATAGTAATTTGTAATTCAAAACACACCGTGAAAATTGAGAAAATATGATTTAGTAAGATGTATGAAGGCAGAGCACATCTTACGGTGTTGCCAAGTATATTAAGATTGTAGTAAAGAGAGGGGTTAAATAATACGACATAAAGACAGTCGCGAATGACCATCGTAATCGCAGTCGCTCACGAAAGACAGTCGCAGGTGAGAATCTTTACCAGAGCTGAAGTTAGAGAATAGACCATCTGGTTGGATTTTGCAGAAACAGGGACCGAAAAATTCCGCGAAAAGATTTTCCTACCAGCTTGTGTCAGTGTCTTATTAGTCTATCTGCAACCCTGATATATGGTCACATGGATGATTTAACTCTGCATTTTGGAGCACTATCCACGAATCACTGACGTATGGTCTCGCAGTTTCCTTATTCTGATTGGCACAGTTGAATTAGAGATATCTTATCACAAATACACACTCTCAATAACCAATAAGTGCCCGAAACTGGTGCAAAATTCTTTTCGCGAAAATTTCTGATCGTTAATGGTGAATCGTCCCACTGAAATTTGGGCACAAATTGTTTGTAAGGAGTGTCATAAATGTAATGATAGTGTCTTATGACTACAGTCAACTGGGGTTACTTGGGACTGCAGGAAAACTTGGGACATTTTTTTCAGGAATTTTTATTTCATATGGTATAGCCATGAATGAAGAAATCATGCCAACTATTCAAGTAAGATATATACGATAATGGTTCCTTGTATTTCTCCTTACTCTTTCGGCGGTACTAGTGAGTAGGAACAGGAAAATGTCACTAGTTTAACGACCTGCGGTATAAGCTTCACTATATTACACATCTAAGGCAGCAGCTGTCTGTCCGTTGTCTGCTGCCCCAGTGAGTAGCAAGTCTCGCCTTACACCGGGTAGGACTCAATTAGGACCATGTGTTCTTGCAGGTTTATTATTGGCTCACAGTTCTCAAGTGAGTGTCTAATAATCTATGACTCAATAACATTCGTAAAATAAATACACAAGTGTTAAGATTCTAGCTTGTCCTTAACTGAATTCGGTTTTTTTTATTCCTGTCAATGAAGCTGAACACAATTGCAAAAATATGGTTTAGCTAAGGTATTGACCTACGTTAGAAAACGGAATTATTCTGGATCATCTGTGAATTATTTAATGCAATGTGATGCTACACTGCAAATAGTTAAAACTACGATATTGACGATAACATTTCATTTGTAGTTTTTAAAGTAAAATCTATAGTTATTTATTTGTTAAACTGTCACAAATTAAATAGACAATTTCACACAACCAACAACTAAAATATCTTGGAATCGCCTGCATTTATAGCCAAACTTTCCTGATCAGTAGTTTGAAAATAATATGAAAATTAACAGTACAAATATTTATATGGAAATCATCAATATACAACGCTCTTTCAAATAAAATGAATCAAAGCACGAATAACCATTCCCAAAATTTCCGCAGTTTAAAATGTTAAGTATCTACATCAGTCATAATATCTTACAATTAATAAGCACAAGCATATCCCTGGCAGGCTTATTGGGAACCGTGGAATGAGATAACCTATGTTCCTACTACTTTGGTTTCTCATAAGAACTCGCCTCTTCTCTAGCACAAACACGCCGCTAAAAGTGCAGCTGGTGGACAAGCGCCTTCTCCCTTTTCATCATATCCATTCTGCTCCTTTCTTTTCTTCTTTGCAATTTTTTTTTATTTTGGCCGGTGCAAACGCCATGGTCCCGGCCGTAAAACGGCTCGACGACTCCGCCTAACTTACGATGCCCCTTTGATGGCACGGGGAAGGGGGGACCCACCACTTTGGAGACGCAATGACCTTGGTTTTTCGCTGCGCGGTTCGTTGACCGTCTGGGCCCCGGCAGGCTAGAAAACAGCGTTGCCAGGTCACTGGTTTGCCCACTAGATTTGATGCCAATTTTGATCATTGCAGTGAAAAAACTTATTTAACAATTTCCACATTCATGGTTCGTAATAACAATTTCTGTTAAAAGAAACTTAGGTTTTGCCGAGGGAAAAAAATGTTTTGAATACCTACTTAGGCTCAACTTATATACTTTTTAACTTATTATTAGAATTTTACAACTATTACTTTGTTTTGATATATCAATCTCAGTAATTATAAAAAAAAACAGATTTTTTTCACTCACACACAATTATATGTATATATATATATATATATATATATATATATATATATATGTGTGTGTGTGTGTGTGTGTGTGTGTGTGTGTTTATTTACTTACATATGTTCCACGTATTGGGCTAATTTTCTGAATTTGGTTACACATTCATACACTTAAAATTATTAATAGAATACACGAGAAAATAAAAAAACTGAGGATATCGTAGACATTTGTATTTTATACAACTTCATTTTTTTCATATGTAATTTTATGTTTATGAAACTTTTAACGGTTTCAGAAATTGTATTAGTAAAGTGATAACTAAACATACAAAATCACGCGTATTTTTAAAAAATTAGGATTACATCGAAATAATGTAATATATCTCAAATTATCTATAATGCATATTCTTCTGTTAAACAAATAATTTCACTACAGCAACCTAGATGCATTTATTTTGAATACATATCTGTACTAAAACCCTTTAGTAGCTAATTTATATTTATGAGAAAACCGACTAAAGGTGAAGCGTGTTTTCCTTTTTTTATGTTCTTTTTTCTCTTCTACACTCACAGATACTCCCCTCCTATCTATGTCACCCCTTGGTTTCTGCCCCTCAGTGTGCCTTTTCAGACGAGAACACGCCTAGCTCTCGCTAAGAGTGAAGTCCGTCGGCCGCTTGCTTAAGTCTCAGTTATGTAGGAACGTTCCTTAAGGGTGTTCCAGAAGGGGAAAAAAGCACAATTTATTATTTGTATGAAACAGTGTTAATTTTGTAGACCTTACTTTAGAGTACATAATTCTCTTACAAAAAAATCTAGCTCAGTCAGTTTCACCATAGTGGCTTTCAAAGTCAAATTGTGCATGTTTTTAGGTCATACACCCCCTGAAAATCAATCATCATAATGAAACTAAATAATTCACAGTGAAAGTACATGTCACGGCCTAGAGCGTTAAGTATATAAAAACTCAATACAAAATATTTTTGTATTTAAAAAAATTCTGAAAGTAGCCAAAAAAATTTCCCAATTTAAGAAATTAAAAAAAAAAAAAATACAAAGCATCGTTTGAATAGGTTTTTATATAGGTAAAGTAATATCCAGTGACATGCACTTTTACTGTGAATTATTTGTTTCGTTATGATGATTGGTTTCGGGAGGGGTGTATGAACTAAAAACATGCAAATTTTGACTTAGAAATGCCATATCGGGAAAACTGACCCAGCTAATTATATTTTGTAAGAGGATAATGTACTCCCTGGTAACGTGTACAAAACAAAACTGTTTCATGCAAATATAAAAATATAATTGTTAAGAATGTTGCCTGATTTAACAGCTGCGAGAATTTGGTATAGGGAAACCCATGCTAATGAAATTGCATTTTGAGAAGCCAGTTTTGAATATACATACTTCAAACAAAAATCAATTTGTGAGACATGTTATTGTGAATCACTGTCTACAGCAAAAAAAAAAAAAAATATATATATATATATATATATATATATATATATATATATATATTTACATTTTACGTTTTTTTTTTGTGTTGTTAAACTTTCAATATGTTCCAGAAGTCAGGCTATACATTTTTGGTACAAGAGTCTTTAGGAGGCAAGAAGCATGGATTTTTCTGAACATAAAGTCCGTGGTGGCATGGAACCTCAAAAAAAGCTAATATTCGTAAAACAAATATTTGGTGCAGGGGCAAAACTGGAGGAGAGCGAACATACCATCGCTGGGAAGATTGCCGTCTATCGGGCGCAGGGGACAGGGACGAGGCGCCGCGCCGACTCTGTCAAGGCGAATGAAGAGAAGAGATGAGCAGTAACATAATCCTCTGAGGATGCACGAAAGTGATATGTGATAGAGGGGGAAGGTGGCATTTCTCCTCGAGCTGTAGTCCAAGTCTTGTCATTCGTCATGTTATGTAGTGTAGTGCAGTGTGTTGTAATTGATTAGTCTTTCAATTTAAATATGGTTTAACGAAAAATTAGTTGTTGTTCATACTAAGTTATGGCAACTTTTACTATAGTTCCCAATTCGTAGGAAACGTTTGCTATAGTTTTTAACCAACTTCACTTTTCGGTGTACCTGTGTATTAACATCCTAAAAATCTAGAATCTACATTACATTGGTTGAATTTTATAATTTAACAATTTAAAAAGACGTATTTATTTGTACTGATCATTTCTTGAAGTAGGATAGCTACATACAGCTGTTAATTCGATTAGATACAAAATTAGGTTAAAATAACAGTTATTTTGGAAGCTTACATATGTATAATAAAAGAGTGTCGAGAGGATAGTAATACTTTTAACATCAGAGGTCCTCACAGCCGGTTGCAGATGAATTGAGGTGGACATGGAGCAGCGTCGAAATGCGAGGGTGGGGGAAACGGAAGGACCCGGAGAAAATTCTCCGACCAGCAAAATTGTCCGGCACGATTCCTACATGTCAAAATTCAAGGTGACTGCTACCCGGATTGAAACACGGATAACATAGGTGAGAGGCGAGCGCTCTAGCCGCTCGTCCGCCGCGGCACCAATAGTATATCCTTATGTTGTTCTCATCGTATGGGTGCGTCAATAAAATGTTAATTCTACATGAAATTTATTAACATTATGTTTGAAAACGGAGCCAAGTTAAATTTGTTTTAAATAGACTAATATTAATGTATAGCAATTTACATTTTATTTCTGAAACGATATACTATCATTAAAATCTATTGGTATTATGCAAAACAAAACAATCGGCTGTTAGTTTCATATACAGCAAGACACACAGGAATGATTGATACTGTACACCACACATGGAGGTAGGAGTATATAGCAGATTGTATGTTGGGACTACCTTCATGACGACGTATATGTGCCAGTTTTGCGCAAACAACCGTTATTGTAGCCCAATACAAACAACTCTCAGAAGGCCGTTACGAAAACGTAGTAAGTGAAGTCCACTCGGCAGTATTGGTTACGTGATTAGATCTATCCAGTCGTCAGATGTTTATAATGTTTTTTTTTTTCTACCGCACACAAATTCCAACGGTAGTATGTGCTGGAAAATCTGTCGCAGAACGGTATTATAATATCAAGTTAGAACAGTGCAGAATATCCTTCTATACTAGTACAATATATGTATACGGCATTACAATTAAGTACTAGAAATATCTACTCTATCGAGTTGATCTAGTAATTTTTTTAGTAAGCGTCTGTGATACTATTGACAGTTTGAATGGTTTGAATGAAAACTGTTACGTGTATCGCATTCAGGTGTAAAGATAGACAATATAATGGAAATAAATTTGCTACTGTTACATTTCATGAGTAAAAAAGGCATATTTGCATAGTGTAAATTATGTGGTTAAACAACAGGTAAACCTAGCGAACTAATTTGAAAATACGGCCATATATATTGTTTATTTACGCATATGTATGTCACTGACGATGTGCAACTGCTTCCTAATAGCAATAATACAAACAAATTTGCGCACAAAATGTTAAATAAATGTCAGAAATTAGCACTGTTAGCTCAACAATGGTTTCCATGCACAAACTGTAGGCTTTGTCGGTACTCACAGAAATATGTAAACGCAGTCAAGTTGTTAAGTTCATATTTCATTTCAAAATTTTGTTCTACATACGTCTGTCATTCGATAATTTATTTTTCTGTATTGCTCTTTCGTGTGAAAACATTGGCTCTTGAGGCGGAAACTATGTTTATGAGCTACAGCGACCACGTGTATAATCGTTCGTACAACAAGGGCACAAATAAACTGGCTTAAATTGTTTGCCAGCGCAGTATATGGCATGGCCACCCCCTGACATCACAGACACGGCCAACAGTAAGGAATTGTCGCCAACCTAATAGCTAAACATTAGCCCATTTTTTTTCGCTTACTGTACAAATCATAATTTTGTTGTTTGTCTAATGACAAACATAGCAACTAAATTTATATTAAAAATATTTTGTTTAAGCGAACAAATATAGGTACGCAAAACTATCTTTCTGTTAAGTTCCTAAGAACGAAGTTCTGAACTTTTCACATATCAAGTAAAGAACTCGTTCCTTGTGCGTTCGCAAAATAAATGAACGAAATCAAAGGAACGCGTTCACTGGAACTCGTTCCTTCCGAGCACTGGCTGGAAGTAATGCTTCCGAAATTGACGATGTTTTATACGGAACGTCTCCTTCCAGAAATAATAGATTCTCGTTGAGCTCGTGGTGGGAGTGTAAGGGATACACAACACATCCTAGAAGCACAGGCTAAATGTATGTTCAAGAAACAGAAGAAATGTTGATGACCCTTAGCTGCCTACACATAGTTAACTTTTGCATAGTTTTGGTTCACAATTATTTAACTTGTGATAATTACAGAGTTCAGTGACATTTGTCAAAGGTTATATTTATGCTAACTAGTAGTTGTGAAATTACCTGACAAATTATATTTAGTTTGAATATTACAGTATATTAGTATTACAGTAATTTGCAATGTGTTTTTATGTGTTACTCACTTCCATTTTCTAACCAAATTACTAGTGTGAAATGCCAATGAGGGGCTGTTGCGTGCTAAACGCACTACGAAAATGAAAGTTTCCTTTCGTAGGTGTTTTATAATATACAGTTCCTTCATAGCTCTTTCTGTTTTCCTAACCAAGGGACCATCGCATGTTTTGAATCTAAATCTCTCCGATGAAATTTACAGTAAGTGTGTGTCATATGTGTACAAGTGATAAGCAGTACCGTAGACAATACTTACACTTCGAATGCTGTGCATGCTATTATATATATATATATATATATATATAAATTGTTCCGAAAGCGAGTATGAACGAGACGTCTTAGTAATGGATTTTCTAACTAGTTTGGATGCTATGTTAGCTTCCGCTATTTTTATGGCATATGCTTACTATTAATTGTCTTGTGTAAGAGATGCCTTTACGTGAAACTGCTGCCAAACACAGCGACCAGCCCAGTAATAATTGTGTTGAATAACCCAACATAAAGGGGGGCCAACAGTCAAACATCTTGTTACTCTCCGTTTCTTTTACGACAAGCCGCGGGACAGAATTGCAAGGACACTGATACTTATTCAAGTTCTTATCTTCCTCCCCGCCCCCTTCCAATCCGCCAGCGACTTTCTCGTAGATAGCTCACCGCTCACGTGGAGGAAGAGCGCAATGGTTATGGATGTGTAGTGTGGACAGCTAAACTAAATACTACCCGCACAACAGAAGGCTACAGCAGGGAAACCAGGCAGCAGTGTTAATATCTAGGTCTTTAGCGCTGGTGATGGGTGACATGACTTATGGAGCCGCGTTGGAATTAAGGGACGGGGAAAACGGGAAATCCCCGAGAAAACCCGCCGATTAGCGGCATCGTCCAGCACGGTTTTCGGTTGCTCAGTCACGTCACCAATTTTCATTGCCTGTGTCAAATTTCAGACTTATTACGAGCTTCAAACCCATAACATACAAATTTATTTTTCGACGAAGTATTAGAAAGTTCAAGTCGGCTTATTTAACAGTAAGTAATTTCGTGACCCGAGCACGTCAAAACTTCCATAGATGTTACAGGGAGTGCAGTTTTGAGCTTACAGGCCGATATGTTCAGACCACTCGCCTAAGACCGAGACAACCCGAATTCGATTCCCGGTGGAGTAACTCCCGGATCTCGCAAGTGGTAAGCATGGCTGATGTTGCCATTGGTCGGATGGCTACCTCGGGGCACTCCTGTCTCCCCCTTCCGCACGCATCCCGTCATTTCTCCTTGCTCACTTCAAGTCATCGTCGTAGTCGGCTGTCGAAAATCCCAGCAAAGTGTACAAGAGGACGTCGCACTTACTCTTAGCTAAGGAAAATATTTAAAGGACCTCCCTACCTGCGATTCAAATACGTTGAAGCGAGTTACGACTATTCTATTTTGGTGAAACTATTTAACGGGCATTATATTTCTATACATACGAAAATAACATTTTTATACCTATGAAAAGAATATGTCTATATCTACGAAAAGAACAGACACTTCAAACTATGTCTATATAGTTTTAAAAATTAAGTATACGTTATTAGTACCATCATTTTCGAGTCGCTCAAAATGGTCGTATCGGTAAAAAATAAGATCAGAACCGAAAAACACAACTTTATAAATGAACGTTTGACTTTGAACCACGCTGCCCACAAATAAAACTATTTCGTGATCGTTTGAAGTCCCATAGGAAAAGGGATAATAGTATAGCACTGCAAGCCAGCTGAGTGAGAGGCGATAATGAATTACACACGTCGGCGAAGGACAACCTTACCACCCCATCGATTTTCTGCCTCACACACAAGCACAGCGTATCTAAGGAGGGCCCTTCCGTTGAGGCCTCGCTCTTTAGTTTTGCAGGGGTTTCGGAAAAAAAGTTTTTAACGCAAATTAATACATACATCAAAAATTCATTCTCACAGTTTTAACACTTATATATCATCGCTTGTATCTGAATTTTTCTGTTGCAACACACCAAACTGATTTTTAGAGTTTTGCCTCCTGAAATATCAAATTTTTGTTGTCAAAATAAGCCAAAATGAAGTAAAATAATTTATTACTAGCAAACGGTACATTATTTTAAAAGACGCTCTAGCAAAATTGTGTATCGTATAACTGTACACAGTCTAAAAAAAATTTTTTTTTTTCAAAGTATTTAGTTAAAAAATTCGAGTTTTTTGTATATGTTTGAAATAAATGAATGATCAAGTCCTTAAGGATGCATTCGTGCCCTTCGCTCGTATTTGAACAGTCCTTGAGTGACTGCCCAAAGCTAGTTCACGGCCCTTACCGGCTGATTTGGAACATGGCCTAAGGTACCTTCTGGTTTTTTTTAGGAGTTTTTATTTACTTTACATCCGTTTTCGCTAATGGTTAATTGTTTCCCTTCTTACTCTTACGACTGCTGCGTGTGAAAAAAAATTCTAGAATTATGTCCTAAGTTTTTCTGTAGTCACAAGAAACATTAACTGACTTATATTTTTCAAAAGGTATTTTTACATAGACTAATAATGATATATATTAATTTTTCTGTGCATAGAAAGCCGTGTTACGAAAGTGGGGCACGTACGAAAACCTAACACCTGTGATTCGTAGAGGTAAATTTAGCCAGCACCAACCATTATCTATAATCAACATTATCTATGTATAGACTTTTACTTTTTGGTCAAATGTAAACAGTTACTGAAGTAATTCGACTGCGTAGGATTCAAACATAGAAAACTTATTATATTTCCCAATAAAAGAAACCTGTGTAACACATAGCTACAAAAATTACTGGATTATTTCTGCGCTTGAAATATTTATTTTATGGCTAATGACATCGTAATACTTAACCTGCAAAAATATAGCAGTTTCGTAAATTTATTTGACTGACATAAATGACATTTAATATTTAGGCTAAAGAAATGTTAAATTGTTTTACTGGCAAATATATGTTTAAATTCGTCATTCCATTAACAGAACTGTTTAATTTTTAAATCCATTAAAAAAAAGAGCCCTAGTAGTTATGCATACTTGAATAGTAAGGACAATAGTAATTATGCATACAGATCGATTAAGATTTCAACCCTTACGGTAAGATCATTGATACTTATTATTCGTTAGATAAGATTAATTCTTCAATTTTTTCATTAAAAAAACACACATTAGGCCGGTAAATCATGACCTTCAAACACATCCTAGTTGTCTTACATAATAACTGTGTTTTGTTTCATTGTGGATGACTTAGCTAATAAGGGCTATTATTTAGTACCAGCCAAACTGTCCCTTGACATTGCAAGCGACTAAAAAACAACGGTATTTTAGTACGTTGAATGCATGCCATTATGACTCCATAAATTTTCGCGAGATAGTAATTAAGATAAAAATTTCATAAATTCGAACGAAGGAAGGAAGCAAAATATGCCAAATAGACCAACAAGCGAAGGCTTAATATAGAATCACTGTATAATTTTGTGGTAAGACAGTACGTCTGAAATATTTGGAAATTTGGTCCAGTTATTGGGTACAGTCTTCTTAAGAACTGTAGACAGCGGTAGAACGAAACCAAAATTTTAAAGAAATAATTTTAAAAATCCGTGCATATATGCTTGAATGTTATCTGCAGTTAGCATCCTCAATGTATCGAAATATGAGTTGAGTATATCATTAGTATTTTGACTTTAAGACGTCGTATAAGCTCAATTATGTAATAATGTATGTAAAACGACGGTGTTCTAAATGCAAATTACCTGATAGTCTGTATATATTAAATATACAAAAAACGAGTTAAAGCGCTATCAAGGATACGTTGAATATACATTTCACTTTAACCTCCTTAAATTTTGAATTTTGAAAAATCCTGTCTTAGTGGGTGCCTACGGCGTTTAGGGACAACCACCCCGAAAATAACATGTTTCTAGGTCCAAGAGTTTGGGCTGTGCGTTGATGAGTGAGTGAGCTGGACACTTCATTTTGTATACAGAGATAATAACATTGCTTTGAAAATTTGTGCATGGAAAAATATGCATGCAGTGTAAAACGAAAAATATGCACATGAATTAAAATACAACGAAATAAATATGAAAGGCTTAGAATGATACTGGTGTAAGTCATGTAGAGTAATTGTCATAAAAACGATTAATTGCTTTTACATATTAAATACAACACCCGTTTTTGGACTTGAAATTTACTTCGAAAATTGAATAAAAAAGTCGGAACGGAACTTTCTTTTAAATCATAATTAACATAATTAAAAAAGCCCCTCTTAATAAAAGTGAGTGCCCCTCATATGCAACAAAATAATATCATAAGTGCGTTACCTGACCTACATATTAAACCAGCATAAATGGAGCCGTCGTTTGCGCAGTGGCTAGAGTACTCGCCTCCCATCCAGGCGATTCGGGATCGATTCCCTGAGGGGATTTTCAAATGCGAGTTTCCTGGCAGGTGGGTTTTCTCGGGGTACTTCCGCATTCCATCACCGACCCACACGGAATATATTTATTTGCCGGTATAAATAGCGAGCATACTTCACCTAGGGGTTAAGTGAGAGTGGGTGAGAGATTTTGGTCAGCGCCGTTAACTATAGTAACTATAAAATGTTTTATTTATAAGTGTACAAACTCTTTAACAACTACATTATCCGTGCCATTAATTACTTGAAGAAATGAGGTGTTTAATATAATGAACTCAGAATTCTCTATAAGACCTTTCCCTCCTAACCTGGTTTTTTCTCAGCCGAGAAGATTTACAAATTTCTTTCAGGCAACGTTTTACCGACAGCTGATGATTCAGAATTCTTACCATGCTATTACAAATGCAATTGCTTAACTCATTAAAACCAACACGGTGCGTAGATTATGTTTACGTATAATAGCAGAAGTCCATTTATAGTTTGACATGTGAGCAGAGATTTTCAGAAGCCTTGTCTCATAATAGCTAAGATTACAGAAGCGAAATTACCGCATTTGTGACAAACTCGAGCCGAACTAATTGCAATATATCAGAACTAGTAATATATGTGAAAGAAAATATTTTATTTAATCACTTCCGGCAAAATCGCTAGAATGAGGTCCAACGAACAGAAAATCCTCGCAGCGTGGAGCTACCTATCAGACATAATCAGACTTAAGGGCGTTCACGTGGCAAAAATACATAATTTTATATTTGCGCGACATAGTGTTTGTTTTACAGACGTTACTTGTGACTACATTTTCCACTCGTTCCTCGCTCTTTAGTTTTTCAGTGGTTTCGAAAAAAAAGAAAATAACGCAAATTAATACACATTTCAAAAATTCGTTTCTATATGAATTTTTCTGTTGTAATACACCAAACGGATTTTTAGATTTTGCCCCTGAAATATCGCATATTTTGTGGTCACGATAACCTAAAATGAAGCAAAATAATTTTTTTGCTAGCAAACGGTAAATTATAAAAAAACGCTCTGGCAGAATTGTGTATCGTGTGGCTGTAAACAGCTTCCAATCTTTCAAAGCACTTGGTTAAAAAATATTCCAGTTATCTGCAATTGTTTGAAATAATAAAAGATCATGGTCTTAAGGGAACTGCCTATGTACACGGAGCATGAACGGTGCGGTAGCGTGCCACGTTTATTATTTCTACGGGAAAACGTAAATTTATTCGTAATATTCTAATATGCGAAAAGAACACACACTTGAAACAATGATTCTATCATTTTTAAATGCAGTACACTTATTAGAAGAGTGATTTGCGCACTCCTCGAAATTGCTAAAAATTGATTTTTTTTAGACTGTTGTCCTGACTAAAAATAATACCGCCCGAATTCGTAAAACATCACACTAGAAACATGCGTTGGATTTTACTTTAAACATTCCACTAATAAAATTGTAGGGCAACTGTTTAAGTTCCCACACTAAAACGAGTAAAACGGAAACACCTCACGCTTGTTTGGAGCATCGCGAACAGAATCGAAGCGCTTATTGGCAAGTGTAGCGTATCAAGCGAAGAAAGTTACCTACATCGGGTACATAGAGTCGTTACAAAATTAAGATATTTGAAAACTGCTCATCAAGTCGTGAGTGATGTATGCTTATGAATAGCTTTCAAAGAGTGTTACCTGTTTTTATACCAATTTAGGGCCTCTTCCTTAATCTTCGAAGCTTTTTCTCTCGTTGCCAACTTACTGAAATGTAATAATTTACATCTAAACTAAATGTCACGAACTACTTGCTAATAGCAATAAAACACAAGAACACTTTGCTGAAAATAAAGTATTTCCATAGGTTTCTCATCCAATACGAATGTTTTTATTGCAGTATTCCGATCGAAGAGTAACGATGAAATTCGATAACAATCCACCTTAATCGATCCGTCAACAACGTCAAAGGCATTGCATTCAGTCTAGCTGGTACTGTGATAAAGAGTAAGGACGTATCATTCGTTAATTTTTCGCTGCGCGGTAGGTTCGTAATTACGCCGCAGGTATATAGCACCTGTAAAGGTGTTCAAGTTTTATTTAAAAAATAATTTCCTGTACTTTAAGCCAATCTAATATTTTTGTATTTTGTCAAGCTCTAGTAAAATGAATTTAAAAAAAAGCGTAATGAAAAATATTTAACCATGGTAACTTTGAGGAAAAAAATTATTATTGTTTGCAACGCAAATTTCCAAATTACGATATCTAACCGTGTTGATTTGCCTCTTAAAATAATAATAATAAAGGCACTAGAACAAAAAAAAATCATGGGAACACATTAAGGGCGCGGTCTACAGCCTGCAATGTCTTTATCCGCTGTGATTTTTCTGTGTTCGGTGTATCAGTTGATTTTAGTGTAGTCCTTAAAACGGAAACATGCAAAATATGACTTTAACAAGACATTACGCGAAAACTATGAGAGATAAAAAAATTCATAAGAGCCAAATTTAGTTTCATTTTCTGTCTAAAATAAGAAAAAAAATATCTGGTACAAGTAAAAAATGTAAAAAATGGTGATGAAAATTGCGGCAGACCGTGCCCTTAAGGGTTTGCATCTAGTTATACTTTAAATCTTTCTAGTAAAATCTAAAGTAAGTAGAAAAACATTTAATATTGTTAAAAATGAATAATTTGTGTAATTCCAGAGAAATTTCTTCTTGTCTGAAATATCCCATGTTTATATGTTCATAATTGTGTTAAAGAAGTATAAAGAAATTATTGTCCAGTTGGTTTCGTTATTGTATCACATTTACTTTCAAACGAGGATACAAAACCTTAAGAAACTCTTAAAAATAATTTAAAAAATTGGGCCCTAAACTACCTTTAGAGGGCATACACAGGACGCTACTTAAAACTATTAGTCCTAGAAAATATTTTTTCCCCTTGCGAGTGAATATTTTGCCAGAGTAACGCATTCGTTAAGTGTATTCTCCTACGTCGAAGTAAAATGTACAGTGTAAGAATTATTTGCAAATTTACGAAACCGACGTATAGGTGTTTTAAGAGTGTAGGTTAGATAAAATATATTTCCCATGCACCAACAATGGCGTTCCTATTCATTTTAGGGAACAGTCAAACATATAGGCCTACTGTTGTCATCAGACTTGTGTAACAACAATTCTCAACGTTTACTCTATTTACAGGCTCTATTATGATAAGTGACACATGTTGTGTATGGGCTTAAAACTTCCATTACTGTTTGGGAATTTTTTAAACAGTGCATAACATTTCGACGTCAGGGATGATACCCTAAAAAATCGTGACTGTGGTAAAAAGGATGGCAAAAACTGCATTATATGATTGCTGTTTTTTGTGTGTTTTGTCATGAAACTTGTTAAATTTCAATTAATGCATTTAGCGTTTATTTGTGTGCAGCACCTTCTTAAATAACTTTACATTACAGTTTCGACAGTTACGTAAACCGATGCTGTGCCCCAGCCAAGCCAAGTATCTCTTGTAAACGGCATGCCGTAACCATGGCAACGAAGCTGCTTCCGAGAATGTTGAGAGAGTGTCATCTTATCTCTGCCAAAGTTCACCGGGCCGCATGGGAAACAATTTATTAGCAAGCACTGGAGTAAGGCGAGTGGCGAGCACCTTGTTATGAGAAATTTCAGCGGTTTCTCTCGCTTACAGTTTCGTATCGTCCCTTTAAAACATCACCTCCTCAACACGGTATCCTGCTAACATTATAAATTTTTCTAAGTTTCGGCCACTATCGCACAGAGTAACTTACAACACAGAAGTATAACTAATCAAGCATCTGGGATCATCTCCTCGGTTACTTGAGACACCTCGGATGAATTGAAAAGTAATTTCTTCGCAAGGTGTGCCCTAACTAGCTTAGTACTGCTCTGTTTTGCTCGGTGACTGCTACACCTCGATCGGTACTACTCCACTTTACTCAGTCATTGCTGAATTTATCTCGTTTACTGCTGCACTTCGCTAGTTTACTGAATCGCCTCGTTTGGTTATTTCTCTACCACACTCGGTATTTCTGCCCTACGCTTGGTACTTGTGCCACCTTTTAGGATAATGTTTTACCTTGATTGGTGACTGCTACATCCCGTGTTATATTTTCTGTTTATGTTAAAATACAAATCAAAATCAAGTCATTCAAATTGCTAATATATCTTTGTTTTTTGACACTCTTTTTTCGCCTTCGTTCACTACAAAAAACCATAGACAAAACATTCTCAAGATGTAATATATATTTCCAACATCCTCCCGACCAAAATAATTTTTTTTTATCAGTATCGCTCAGGTCGAGGTCCTTTCAGATATCCTCAGTACTCTTGTGGAAAACGTTTCCACAGGACCCAACGTAGCCGTGATAGGAAATGTGCACGCCGACCCCTGAAACCACCTCCGCCACCATTGCCACTTTGTCTGCCTTCAGAGTATGTCACAGACACTCGACGGTCACCCAGATTCTCCTGGTGTAGTTGCAGCAACTTCTTTTGTTGCTCTTCATTTTCCACAGCCACAATGCCAGCCCAGGTCTGTCGCCTTTCCTCGTCTCGATGATTCCGAATAATATATTTTATAGGTACCAAGGCTTTCCAGTCTCTCACGAAAGACTTCGTTCGTCGCACTTATACAGATGTTGTAGAGGAACATCTTAAACTTGTATTCCTCCCTTGCCTTCTCCTGAGAGCTGAATGTATTCTTTACTGCCTGTGCCGCACCATCTGATCCTTTCTTCTTCTTCATAGTAGTTTGTGCACTTTCTTCATCTTCCTCCTCATCGTCATCATCGTCAATTTTCTTCGTCGTCGTCATCGATGCTTATTTCCCCATTTTCAGTAACCAAATTTACTGTTGCTGTTTCTTGATGTGCAGACCGTTTTGAATCCTTGTATGGGCTAGTCTCATTTAACTTGTGAAGCAGGCTATCGGTGTTTAGGTTTGATGAAGATCCCTTTGAGCACATTATACTTTTGACATTACGGCGGTCACAGATAATATATAACTTATATTTTAGTCATCGGGTAGTCCCTGGCTCTATGACGCAGCTCAGTACACCAAAAACAGGCTTCCTTTCGCAGTAAAACATCTCTTTTTTGTTCAATTGACACCCTTAAACATTTTTGACAATCAGTGCCTTTGTGCCCTAAAGTGTCACAAAACACATATTTCTTATTCGTAAAGGTGTGTAACTGATAGACTGTTGATGACTTAACAGTGCTCGATATCTTCTCTTAGAAAACTTGGCCGGACATCCTTACGCGCTGCTCGATCTGAATTTCCTTCTTCAGAAATGCCAGCACTGCATCCTAGCGTTTTTCCGACATAATTTTCAGCTGCTAGTCTGCGACGAAATGTTCGCAATATTTCATCGGGTAACGCACTTTCAACGAGTGGCGTCAGAATTGGGGCACAGTCCTTCATGTTTATTCCTAAGCTCTCTAACGACTGTAATGCGGTTTCAACCTTGTCATGGATAAACGGCATGCCTTATGAATCGCGCGATGTATTGATACGTAAGGTTAACAGTTCTCTTGTAAACATATCTCCAAGTATACCTGTATTTCCATACTTTTCCTTTATCGCAGTAATGGCATTAGAATAATTTAAAGCAATTTCAGGAAAACTATCAATTAATTCATAACCATTGCCTTTAGAAGCTTGTAAGAAGTACTAAAACTTTTCAGTATCTTCAAGGTCAGATTAATGTAATTTTTTTTTAAAACTTGAGCCCACTAACCTAGTCATTGTGATAAATCGCCATCGAAATATTTCAGTTCTAATTTGGAAAGTTTAAGTTTATAGTTGTTAGTTTCAGCTCCGCGACTTAAAGATACTGTATTGTCACCATTAATAAATTCACAGCACGTAAAAATATATTCTATAGACATTACTGTGCAGATTGAACTTCTCTACTTAAAGACTCGTCAGATTCATCTTCGTTTGCAACTATTAAATCAAACATTTTATCATCGATGCTTGCTAAATCCTTACCTTTAGCTCTTAATGTACTGTAGAACATTTAATTTTCAGTAATTCAAAGTCATTATCTGAGAACGCAGCTGTAGCTTCCTTCACTGTTTTCGATACTAAGGTACGCAAATCCCCTCTCTTCTTCAGAATTACGATTTAGTCCATGTTGCGATCGCCAAATGTTATATTTTCTGTTTAAATAAATTGAAATACAAATCAAAATTAAGTCATTCAAACCGCAAATCTATCTTTGTTTTTCCACACTCTTTTTTTCGCCTTTGTTCACTTCTAAAAACCAAAGACAAACTTTCTCAAGACATAACATAATTTCCAACACCAGGGGGTGGCCATGCCGTATACTGCCCTGACAAACACTTTAAGTGAGTGTATTTGTGCCTTTGTTGCTTGAACGTTTATACACGTGGTCACTGCAGCCCATAAACATTGTTTCCCCAAAAAGAGCTAATGTAATTTACTCGAAGTTTGGAGAGCAATAGTGTAAAAATTATTCATCGAATAGCAGATGTGCCGTGTTTATCTCAGTCTACGTTGATTGAAGAACAAAATTTTGAAATAAAATTAAAACAGAACGACGTTATTGCGTTTTGAAACACATTTCTGTGAGTACCGACATCGCCAACTGTTTGCGCCTGGAAACAACTGTTGAACTAACTTAATATATTTATGCTGGTTTATGCTATGTATTTAACATTTTGTGTTCAAATTCGTTTGTTTTATTGCCGTTAGCAAACAGTTGCACATCGTCAGTGACGTACGTATGCGTAAATAAACAATAAATGTGGCCGTATTTTCAGGTTAGTTCGCTAGGTTTATCTACATAAACAGTTGTTTAACCACAAATTTACACTATGCAAATGTAAAACATGGCCTTTTTACTCATGAAATGTAACAGTATCAGATGTATTTCACGTACCTGATCGCTTTTTACACCCGAATTCAACGCATGTAACAGTTTTCATTCAAATCTGTTCATTCTACAGTATCAATACCATACGACGCGCTTACGAAAACCTTACTCGATCTACTTGATGCTGTGTGTTGGGTCAACAATAACAAACTGTTCGCGCAAAACTGGCATGTATACGTCGACTTCAAGGAAGTCCCAGCATGCCATCTCACCTCAGACTACATAGTAATACAGACGTGAAATAACGTGGCGGTTTTTTTGATACGGGCGAACTTCGCCGCTGATTGGCTGCCCGAGGATGTTCATACCAGCCCCGTATGTGTTTGGTTCCTGCATGTTACTGCAGGTCTCCTATTGGCCTGGCTGCTGGCTTACATGACAGACGCTTTAGGCTGATTGGCAGTACGCATTTCCGCCGTGTTGCTGGCCAGAGAAGCCATTTTGCTGGCATGTGTGGCTGAGTTCGCCGTCCTACTGGCTATTTCACTTCTGTATTCCTAAATATTCTGTATCCTCACCCCGGTCGGCGACTCCTTTACCTAGCTTAGTACTGCTCCACTTTACTCTTTTATTTCTCCCATCTGGTTCGCTTAGTGCTCCACCTTGCTTAGTACTATTCCGCCTCACTCGTTTACTGCTCCACTTCGCTCGGTTACTGCTCCATATCGCTCCGTGATTTCTACATCTCACTCTGTGACTGCTCCACTTCGTTTGGTTAATATTCCACATCGGCCGTTTTCTGCTCCACTTCGTTCGGTAAATGCTCTGCGTCATGGTCGTTGTGAAATTATGAAGTCAGGCAAAAGAAAATGATGGGTAATTGTCGACCTGCTTGCAAGAACTACAAAATGGTGAAAAAAAGAATGATTTAAAATAAATGAGAATAACCTTCTCCGTTACTAGTAGCCATAAAATTGAAACGCTTGAAATTCTGTGTGGAATGACGTTGTTATCAATTTTCATTATTTACCTCAGTTGTTATCAGTTTGCATTATTTACCCCGTTACTGCGCAAACATATTACTCAATAATAGACATGACTAAAACATAAGTTTTATATACCTTTTCTTGAACTTTAAACAATAACTTTAAAAAATTTTATTATTAAATAGTTATCTATGTTATTATTATTATCATAATCGTCATCATAATCGTCATCATCATCGTCATACATTTCCTTTTTCAGTATACAAAGAAAAATGCTTTTTAACGCATAAAAGACGTGAGTGTCACTAAAATCGGTTTTGATCTACGTCAGTTCACTGTTTCATATATATATATATATATATATATATATATATATATAATATATATGCGCCAAACTGTAATGTTTCTGTTTATATTACTGTATTAACTCTCTCACTTTATGCTCTGTGTCATAAATTATTTTTATTCCATGAAGGTATTGGCAATTAGTGTACGTTGGGCAGCCATTCATAAATAAAAATCTTTTGCAGAGGGAAATTTAACGCGTGGCGAGCTATAATTAAAACTTGTGCGAAATGTTGAATTAGTTTAATGTTGTACTAAAGAAATAAATAATGAAGAAGTGCAGCAACATAGAGAATTTCAAACATATTTATTTTCTCGTCAACGAGAACGTATGAAATAAAGAAATGAATGAAAAATAAAAATCTTCTTGTTACTGGCGTACTTAACTAACATGAAAATATGTCTGGTCGGTAGTACACAACCACCATGGCTCTGTATTAATTAGAAAATTACTAATTGTTATTATAATGCACCGTCTAGTTCGTAGAGCAATTTAGGGAATTTGTGGTTCTAGTTCGACACGTTCTACTCGAAGTTCCTTGGAGATACAAAATATATGCAGTACTTTACCAAAATTGACGTCGGAAGTTCATTGACAACGTGTTTTTGGCCGACGAAATCTTAATTCCACGTCGTCGGGCGCGGTCCATCCGGAACATCACGGGAATTCCGCTGCCAGTCCTGCAGTACGGTAGGATTTTTCAGTCTTCTTCCACACACACACACACACACACACACACACACACACACACACACACATATATATATATATATATATATATATATATATATATACACGCGCAAAAATAATTGAATTCAAATTGTTTTCAAACCCTCACGTTAAAGAAGTATATTTCGAAATAATTAATAACTATGTTAATTATTACCATAAACGCAGAGTCGCCGGAACGATTTTGATTCAGGGGGGTGCAAACAGTGGCGGACCCAGCATTGTAAGAAAAAAAGGGGGACATGTCTTAAAAAGTGTATGTGCATACTCCCCAAGCCAAAAGAGGGCCGAGAAAATTTCGCTTTTAGAAATGCAAAATGGTGTTTTTTAAAGGAGCTTCCAGACAAAAAATTGAATTGCATACGTAAAAAATGTTTATATTTTTAAAATAAATTATATCTTAAAATTTTAACTGTGCTGATAATAAAATTAAACTTTATATTTACGTTCACTCTTGAAACACGTAAGAAGTCGTTTAATTTTATGAGCCACAAGCGATATTTCACACAAATTTCGAATACTGAAAATTTTAAATATACGTATCACAAAAAATCATTTAAGACAGAGCCATCACCACAATTAATCACTTTTAAATATGTTTTGTTACATTGTTGCATTCAGATGTACTACTGCAACTGTTCACTTTAATTATCCCAATAAGGCTACGCACATTATTAATTTGTCTGTGCTTCATTTTACAGGACGTATCTATAACATTTCTCTTTGGGGATGTTGGCCAAAGTGAATCCATTGAGCTGTCTGGCCTAACCCCATTTTCAGTGGCGGATCAAGAAGTTGGATAAAAATAAAGGGGGGAGGTTATCGCATTCATAAACGTGACTATATTTATACTTTAAATTATTATTCCATATTTCAGAACAAGTTTCATGATTTTATTTATTAACAAACAACATCTAAACAACTGCTTGATTTATAGTATATTCATTTTCATACAATACACGTTTCGACACCCTACTGCAGGAAAAAGTGCATAAAAAGTTACACTTTCTGAAAACTGCAATCTAATACTTCTGAATACATTGGCGAATGTAGAAACTGAAAAAAGAGGGCTTGCATTTACAAACTGAACAATATTTAATTTCTAAATGTTTATTTTTTAAAATAATCGGTTCCATATTTGCAGCAGCAAATTTCACGCTGTAATTGATTTGCAAACAATTATAGCAGAGAAAAAAAGGTATGAAAGTTTCACTTTCTGAAAATTGCAAACATCTGAATACAAAACACTTGTAAAAAATCAAATACGAGTTAGCTTCGGCTTCGGATTTACTTATTTTTAAATAATTTACTCTGCACTGTAGCCGTTGTTGAATTTTTATCCGGCGGTTTAAAGAAATGTAACAAATTAAATTTCATTTTCGGAAAACATAATTTAAATTACCAAGATATCTTACTAAATCAGCCTACATTAGCAAATTAAGGGGCTTGGAAGGGTACGATGTCGAGCGGACTACTGTAATCCTCAATCGTAAATAATATCTGAACTACTACTCAAAATTCGATGAGATTTTTGGTCGAGTATACATTTTATCAGCGGACGTTTATTTATATAGCAATATGCGGTAGTATGCCTAACTTTCAATTAAAAAATTAAAAACGTTTTTTTTTTTTTTCGAAAATAAGGGCTTCAAACAAAAAATCTACAAAAATGGAAAACCGTAATTTTTTACATTTTTAATATAATAATATTATATAGTCCCCTAAAATAACCAAATTTCAAAAATACTCGCTTTTTTATTTGAAAATTATTTTACTATCCAAAAATCTCAGCGCGATAGGTTCTATCGCTTGTCTCAGCTCCGAGAATTTCATAGTGGTGAAATCTAACAACGTAATAATTTGTATATTTGTAAGCATACTTTACGTCGCTATACGCTCCAATTTTTTGTAACATCTCTCTAGAGGCGTTAAATTATACAACAATTTTGTAACATGTAATGATTTCGTACGCCAATGCCCTTTAAGGAGCTCGCCTATATGCCATAAAATAGCGCTGCAGTGCTATAGAAATCCGGCTTTTCGTTCGAAGCTACTAAATGAGCGCCTAAAGTGTTCATTTACAGAAAGGAGAAATATTTCAGACGGCGATTGTATCGTAGTTTCAAAACATGATGGTTATTATTAACGTGATTTTGGAGCCTCTCACAACAGCCAAAACTGTTTTAGACTGCGGCAGCTAAAAACCTATTTCCCTGATAGAGGCCAGCATTGGACTTTGCTACACACTCTTCAGCAGTAAAATTATGTGGTCACCATTTTAAGTGCCATAGAAAAAACTGCAATTACGAAAACATCACATTCTAATCGAGGTCTCCGCATATTGAGGCGATACTGTTGTTGACTTGCGAACCAGTGCCGCCCTTATCGCTTTCCCACTCTCATGCTAAGACAAGGACAAAAAGCTTGAAGTAAGAGGGTCCCTTAAGGGGTATAATTATGGTAGTGGAGTTTTGGTGGTTCTTTACAGCTAATGTATTTAGAGCTGATGCGATGAGCCGGAAACGATCGTGTGTTGAGCAGCGAGTGGGTGTGTATGTTATGCGAGATACGACGCACTAGTCAGTCTTCTGTCTTTTAGATTTAAAGAATAAAAACGAATTACACGTCAAATAAGAAGATTAATAGATAAACATAAAAAACAAAAAATTCCAGTTGCTCCATGTGCCACCTAGCTCCGGCGCCCCTGCATAAACGTATGTTATATTAAAGACTACCATTTCAATACACAGGAAAAAATTACTTAGGGCTTTACATAGATAAAATTTTATCTACAGAACTGTCTCAAACTATACCTGCAACGCCACTGTCTAAGTGTTTCAAACATACTTTAAGGATTAATATTACGAAATATTTCTATGTTGTGTTGATAATCACTACTAAATTTAATTTCATAGCATATGAATGCAGTAGCTGACTGACATATCAAACTGCAGCCCAGGCCACTGGACCTATACCCGTGAATTTTTTTGTGTGGGTTCCCTTTAGGTCGTAGGCGAGCACTAAGAAGGGATTTTTCGAAATTCGACCTCTAAGGTGGCGTTCCAAAACGTTACTCTGCGAGTAAAATTTACTCTGTGCCTGTCCCAAAACCTTTGGAGCAAAAACTTTATACCTACTCTGACGGTGTCCCAAAACCACAAAGTAATTACACTGAGCATCTTTACAGAGTAAAATTTTTACTCACGTGATTTCATTGAGTAACTGAGAGTAAAATTCATTTGTTTATGCGGAAAGTGAAAAAAATGGGAGAAATTCACATGTTACACTTTGAAAAGTTATTGTAATTAGGCTTAAGTAACGATGTTATGTTGTTGGACGTACATTGAATATGTTTCCAATATTAAACTGTGCCTGTAAATAAACATATTCCCTTTGTAGTATGTTTTATAGTCCCAATAATTTTCAATTGTAGCTATTAGTAGATTGTGTTAAAATGTAACATTAACTTTAAAATGACTGACATAAAGAACTGAAGTGTTAATGTAAATAGATAATGAAAATGTTCTCTAATATCTGTTTCAGCAATTGTCGAGAACATTGTGAAATAAATAATTCATTCTAAGTTTCCTTGCTCCATGATTCCCGTCGGGTGTAGCCGGGGGGTTTATGTTTCACAATATTCCATATTATTAATTTGCTTCATTTACACAGTTCAGGTGCCGGAGTGATTCTGTTGGGATTCTCTTTATTTCATAAGATAGGAGGACTGCTCTTATAGTTTAAAGTCTTTCGTGAGACTGTCAATACACTGTTTCTAACCTTTCTACATATATTTGCTGTCTACACAAATCAAACACAACTCGGTTAACATTAAACTTGCAAATCGTCAACAAATATTTGTAGGGTTCTTGAACGGATGTCGTGTGTGTTCGCAACACATGAGTACAGGTGCTGAACAATTTGATTTATGACTCCCTGAACGACGAAATCCACACGCAATGCACTCATAAATACTCAAACAAGTTACGACGATACTTACGCGGAATTCAGAAATAAATTACGTAAACTGCAACCAGTACAAATATAAACTATAAACATTATATTTTCCCTTAGCAAGTTACACATCACTCACATAAGCCTTATGTTTTTCGTTGCGACGTAAGTTAACAGATGGAGAAATAGTTTGGTAAAACAATGCCTGTATATTTCACTGCATTATAAAAATGCTGCTGTCAATGAACAAAGCACTTCAATATTCGTGAAAATTTATATCCACGAAAATGAGCACATATCCACCACACTGTACGATAAAACCATGATACTAACGAACATTTGTTTTCACCACACTTCAGAACAGTTAAAAACTGATAATATTAATTTTTATAATTACAGCTGTCGAACCTACACATTCGCAATGTTTACAAACAACTGAATCTGTTTACTCTTCGCCCGTTCCAAAACAAATTTTACTCTTGTTTTACTCTGCCTTACTCTCCATTACTTTACTCTGCTCCAATAGTAATGTTCTAGAACGCGGCCTAAAGGGGTGAAAACGGGAGAAATGTATTTACAAATAAACGTCAATACAGCTCGAACACGATGGCCTGTCATCGTGATTTTTACTTTAATGGGACACACAAAAAAATGCATATTAGTCAATTTCAGGATTCTTCGAAATTCAACATTTAAGGGGCTAAAAAGACCTAAAATGTATTTCTGATTAATTATCGATATATATCGAATCCTTCGGGATAGTGAGTTGAATTTCACTTCAGAATGTTGCTTATGTAAATACCCAAAAATCAATTTTTTGAGTTTTTTGGAATTTGACCCCTAAGCTGTAAAAAGGGAGGCATAAAGTAATTTATGAACCGTCTATAACACTGGAACACAACTAGCTATTGTCGTGAATTTACTTCAATTGGTTACGTATACAAATGACTATGACAGGACTACAAGAAGTATCGAAATTTGATAACTAAGAGGGTGAAAAAACGTGAAATGTGTTTTCGATTATTTCTATATATCTATTGAACCTATCGAGATATCGAAGTGCTCTTTGCTTTTAATTGGTACTTATATAAATATCCAAAATACCATTTAAATGTAGTTTAGAATTCTAGCCCAAAGAGGTAAAAACACAATCGGCATATATCGATATGATTTTTGTATAAGATTGATGCTTTCTGAAATACCTGAAAAGTGATTTTACGAATTTTCTAAATTCTCCACCTAAGGAGGTAAAAAGAGGTGAAAAGTGATTAAATGTGTTTTCAATTAATCGTCAATATATTTTGAATCCAGCGGGCTACTGTCGTGTTTTTCACGTTCTAGAGGCACCGGTAAAGTAGTCTAAAATGTTATTCAAGGGAATTTCGAATTACAGTCTCTTAGGAGGTGAAAAGACCTGGAATGTGTTTTAGATACATTTTCGATGGGCCTACATATCGAACCCATCGAGATACACAGTTTATTTTTGCTTCAGGATGATGATTAGGTAAATGGCCGCAGAAGGGTTTTAAGATTTTTTCAAAATTCGAGCTCTCAGTACTGTACAGGAGTGATACGTGATTTTTAATGAATTATCAATTTTGCTTTGACTAAATGAACTATCGTTGTGGTTTTCCCTTCACATGGATACTTGAATAAATATATGAAGGGGTGAAATCAAGATTTTTCGAAATTCGACACCTGAAGAAGGGAAAGGGCATAAACTTTGTTTTCTATCAGCCGATTATACTTATCTAACCAGTAAAGATATTGAGGTGGTGGTCGCGTCAAAATGATGCTTACGTAAGTACCTAAAAAAAGTACGGTAAGTTTTTTATTTTATAAGATAACTAAGAAGAAATTTTAGTTTGTGAACTTTCACGGGAGACGATCCGAAATGTAAGTACGACCAGCGAGAAATAAATTATCGTACGTGCTGTTGTACAACCTCTATGAGCTCGGGAATTCAATATTTTATTTTTTAAATTAGATTTCAATAATAATTTTGACGTTACGTGGCGCAGTTGATTGTAGCTCCGATATATTGTTCGGAAGGTTCTGGGCTTAAACTTCTTTAAAGGTTGCGCAAACGTGCAAGTCTGACACACAAAAACTGCAAGGAAGATTAAATTAGTGCCATTTGGATGAAGTAGTTCAAAAGTTGGGAAAATGGATTATGCAGTGCACTATCTACTGAAGTTCCTCGACAGCATCAGCCCGCACTGTAAAAAATGTGTAAATATACACGTACAAATAGCTGGGAGTTTTACACTTTTGTTAATTCTAAAGTCGTGGGTTCGTATCCTCGCAGGGTCAAAAATTTTCGTTAGTTAAAATTATTCGTAAGTTATTCGTGATACTTTGTAAGTTACAAATCACTTCAGAAATTAATAAATCTTTCTGATATGACTCACATTAAGGTTCCAAAAAAATTCAAAATTTTGCACAAGATTACCAGTTAATTTCAAATATAGGCCTACTGTATTGTAATTTAATTTTGATTTTTTTAATTGTACTTTTTTCTTTTGAAGTACGGGTTATTTAACGCATCATTGTGATAAAATACAAGTACAAGCACTGTTATTATACATGCATAATATGTATTGTATTTTTTACCGTTATGCACTGTAAAAAACCACGGACATAAGTTGCGTAAAATTACACGAACTCATGTGGTGATAGTGCTGCCACGAACATTCGTGTTAATATACACAATTTTTTTTTACAGTGCACATATCCCATCTTTTTAACCTCAAGGTACGGACAGCTATAGCTACTTATTCTGCTGCAGATTTAACTCAGCTAGCAGATTCATCATTATAACATTTGATAAATAAACTACCTATCTGGTGTACAAAGAGGTTTTTCAATTAAAGTAAATATGATCTGCTATGGGTAATACACGCTATCAAAGCCGCGGGCGGAAAAACACTCAACTGTCTGTGTAAACTATGTCAATCACTTGAAGATACATTAATATCTAATCCTACACCTTTCTGAGCTGTTGTATGTGTGAGCTAGTAGTACTATGTGTGCAAAGGTGTTTTTGTGCAATTTTCGTTACTCACAGTATTTCTTTGCGTTCAAAGGCAATGACAATGTCTGAAGAACGTGTATTTTCTTAAAAAAAAAAAAAAAAAAAAAAACTACTTAATATAATACAGCTGGTGGGATGGCAGAACAGAGATAGCTTAGTGGTGGAATGTCGACCATATGTGGAATGATAGTGTAAATGAGGAAACAGAGTAAATATGAAATTATTAAATATAGGAGGAATAATAAAGTACATGTGAAATGACCTAGTAGAGGAGGAATGATAGAGCAGGAAAACTAAAAGAATAACAGAGCAGGAGAAAATATAAATCCAAGATGACAGCTGCGAATCCCCAGTATAAAACCATAATTTTTCTAGGTTTCAACTGCTCATTCAGGCTGTTAATTGCTCAAAATTCAGCCTACTTCACCCGCATTGAGCAATACCATAAATTTCGAGATTTTTTTTTTCGGAAAATGTTGAGGGGAATTTGGGAAATGTTTAGGGAGAAACGGAAAATCTTGAGGAGAAAACGGGACATTTTTAGTAGTTTTAAGGGGGAAAGGAAAAATTTGAGGGAAAACGGGGAAAATGACGCCATCTAAGATGGCCGCCGCGGAGCCGAGAATCGTTATCCTCAACCACGGTCGTAGAAGAACAGGTCTGGACACTCGCCTGGAAACTTGACCCCCTTGTTGTTTGGCTGCAGTTCGCCAAGTTACCGAGAATGCTATACTTTTTTGGTGCCGTAATCCGGGCTGTCGAGCTCAAACTCTGCCCACTTAAGATAAACAAATTATCAAAACGTATTTTTTTATCAATTTATGAAACACTTCCTTCGCTCACAATTTTAAATCATGGCTCCAGAAATCTTTATTTACTTTATATTGTTAACAATGGAAAAAAAGTGGGCGGAGTTTGATCCCGACCGCCCGGATTACAGCGCCAAAAAGTACAACATTCTCGGTAACTTGACGAACTACAAACAAACAACAAGGGGGTGAAGCAAAATACAATAGTAGATAGGCGAGTGTCCAGAAACTGCATACGAGTTGTTTTCCCTGTAGAGCAGCGCACTTACTTTATTTTATTCGTATTGAATATAAAAATAAAGCTATGAATATACATCCACTTTGCTTTCCACTTCCCAATTTTTACAACTTATTCCATATTTTAATTACTCTTTTTTCTTAAATTTTTTACACTTTATCACAAATATTTCGCAATATCTAAAATCCCAAATTTCGAGAATTTCGTTCCATTTTCTACAATATTATTTTCCAACTACTTTTTTGTAGTGTTTACAAATTTAAATTCTCTATAAATGTAAAGGAAACTGAAATGTTAACTGCAAATAAAAAGTATATTTCGGAAGATAAATTATACCTACCAACAAAAGTTTGGATTTTTTGGTTACTTGCAGAAAATTTAAATAATAAAAACTTAGTTGCAAATATTAGCGGGGTTTGTTATACGAGTGGAGAGAAGAAAAACAGGTCGAAATAACACCAATTTCAGATACATTGCGATAGTATTATTGCGCCTAGGATAACATACAAAACTGTAGAGTGAAATAAACCTGAAGACAAATAATTTTAGAGTAAAGAAGAAAGCATGTGGTTTTTTAACAGTTTTCTTAGAAATTAGTTTTTAATAATATGTTAATATGTTGTTAATATATTTTAATAAGGAGAGATTATTAGTTGTCACTTAATTTATAACATTTGGTTGCATGTTTACAACCGTCCGTATATTAGAAACACTTTCACGTTTATTTTAATTTGTAACGTGGAAATCTTCTAGTATATTATTTTCTAAAGTAGTCCAATTGTCTGTTCGGTAGTTGATCCAACATAAGTATCGCGATTTTTTTTTCATGATATTTTCCAAAAATTTATTTAGGATGCAGTATTCCAAATTTCTGTAGAGTAAATATGGCACATACAGCAATAAGGAAATCTGAGTTTATTTTATTTTTACTTATACAGTATGTTTTGTAATTATAGGCTCAAACGAAAGGGGTGTGTCGCGGACGATGATATACTCTATTTCATATAAGTCTGGATGAATTTGACAGCCTGTAATGGGCAATAATTTTTAGTATTTTGTGATTTGTTGCGCAGTGCAAGACATTTTTAGCTCTAGAATGAACCTGAGATGTCCATTTCAGTATTCGTACTGCAAAGTTTGTTTTGTGTAGAGCCACAAATCAAAAAATTATTACAAATTATTGCCCATAAGTTTCTGTCAAATTTATCCAAACTTATGTGAAGTGGAGTATACAAGCAAATAATGCTAATAAACGTAGGTCCGGAAAACGACGGTTTTTCCGTTACGCTGTATGGACACGTGCAATGATGGCAATGTTTCGAACGTATACGGGCATCGATGCGAAGACGTGCTGAAGCCTGCGTTCACATGAACGGCGCCCTTTTCGAACACTTGTTGTAATGTCTTCGTCCACATGTGCAGGGAACACTGGTATTATATAGCGTTCCTGTCGTAACATGTAATGTGTCATATTGGGAAAACCATTGGTTTACAGAACTACGTTTATTAGCATTGTTTGCTTGTTTCATCGTCCTCGACACACCCCAACCCTTTCGTTTGTACCTATCATTACCGAACATACTGTATAGAATGGCTACTTGGACGTTTTTTTTCTCAAGGTACTACAATAACTAGCATACTTCAAAATGTTTCATACGAACGTTAATACACATTTAACTACATAATAGTCTCGACAGGATTTCTTTCAGCGTGTCATAAATTAGTTTTTCTCTACTTACCAAAGGAAAATATAAGCTTATGAGATCACCTTCCTGTCTGTGTACTAAAAACTTTTGAACCAGTTAACCACATTTCATCAAGTTCTGTACTTACGCAAATTTGGTAACCTGACTTGACTTTTGCGTATTTCGTTTAAGGTCTGTTCATTTTTTCAAAACGGCAGCCATTTTAACATTTTACGATCACACGTGAAATCTCAGGGACACCGCTCTCGGTACACATAAAGAACCTAGTAAGTTGGAGTGACTTTTATACATTTAGTTCATGCAGTACACATAGCTTCAAAGTGGTGGCCATTTCTATATTTTTACCGCAATGTGTCATATCTGAGGAAATATTTCACTGAATTTCATTAAGCTTGGTACACATATGCCACATACTAAGCTTACTTTACCTGTGTGTGTTTTGATCACACTATTTCCATGTTTCCAAAATGGCCGCCATGTGCAAATTTTTTGCATAATATGATGTATCGGAGGAATTATTTTTCAGAATTTCATAAAATTTGGTACACATCTACTGCATACAAAGCTGACTTGACTTTTGTGTATGTCATTCAACTTGTGTTCACATTTTCATATTAGCGGAAACTTTTGTATTTTAGCATAGTAGGTTTTACATATCTCAGGAAATGTTTATATGAATTTCATAAAATTTAGTACACAAACACAGTACAACATACAAAGCTGACTTTACTTTTGTAATTTCGTTCATCCCTGTGTTCATAGTACTTTCAAGTGGGTGGCCAATTTTATATTTCTAGCATAATATGACATATCTGAGGAAATGTTTTCCAGAATTTAATCAAACTTGGTTAAAAAATACTGCATACAAAAATGACTTCACGTCAATTGCCGTTGTTTGTATTGTACACGGGTGCCTGACATGGCTGCGCTATTCCGCACCGCGACGTGGGTGTGTCACTGTTTTACAAATATGGTCATAGAATGAACGAAATACACAAAGAAAGTAAACTTACTAAGTAATAGGCTATAAGTGTACCGAGATAAATGAATTGCGGAATAGCGCAGCCATGTCAGGCACCCGTGTACAATACAAACAACGGCAATTGACGTGGGCATTTGGCACTGTGTGACACAGTTGCGTTAGCCTAACCCCAGTCATCACTTTACCGCCTTTTCCAGTCCGTGCCGCACCACACGAAACGAGAATAATTTTGGCCGCCGAGCGACGAATTACGGCACGACTTCGGACACTACGCCAGATGTGAACAGATCATGTTAGGTGCATGTGTTAACAGTATAGCATGGGTAAGTTTGCAGCACGCGTTGAGGTGCTAGCTGGACATCGACATTGACCAAACAAGGCCACATGTGATTATCCAAACTGTGACCATCTGCAAGGGGAGCATACAAGGTGCCGCGAGCAATGACGAGACAAGCTCTCAAATTTAGGGAGGGGCAAGTAACTTCGCGCCCCACCCCCTTTTTTATCATCCATTTTTTCAAGTAGGCTAAGGAATTTGAAATTCTTTCACAAATTTTAGTTTCGTTTTACAAAATCTAGAATCAAGTATATATAACAATATTTGTCCAGCAGGCCTACTTTACACAGACGTTTCCTTAAAAATAAAATAAAACAAAAAACAACCTTTCGGCACCCGTTTACTATTGTTTTCGGCGCCCATTCAAACATTTAGGGTGGTGGGCAATGTATACACCGCCCCGCCCCCCGCCCCCTAGTCGTTACACCACTTGCCACGAGTCTAAACGGCGCTGTCACACCACGTATATGATTGCTGAAGAAGATTGGGATTCTTCCAATGCCACAAACACAACCACTACCAACATACAACTGTAGGTCACGTGACTGAAGGACGTGACCCCACGCCGCTATTCAACAAGCAGTATTGCTCCCTGTTATGCCAAATATGTTACAGCTGATGAACCACACACGATTCCGACCGGCATACCAGCACCAGTGCCAGAATCAATCACCGGCACTAATCAACCCTTATCGACACTGTTAAAATGTCACACTTCCGATGTTTTTAGGACATGGAGGTGAAGATTTGCGAGTGTTCATGGAGTCCTGTGTACAGCATAAGTAATGAAATGCCACAGCCGAGCACAAGAGGCCCTGCCTAGTTGGAGCGCAGATAACAGATGACGTGCGCGCACGGTGGCAGACTGTCGTCAGTTATATTATGGCGTGGGAGTAATATATCGAAAAATTCACTACAGGTTTGCAAGCACACTAACGACACTTCAGACACAACTGAACACCTTAACAGAGCCACAGTGCCAGAACGAGGTTCTAGAAACATTTGTGCTGAGGAAGGTAATTCTGTTCACAATATTCCACTCGAACGACGTCACATTGGGCATATTGGAGGCTGTCTTAGAAACAGTTCATCCTGAGTTCCGTTCATTGCTGAGACCAGCTATTCACAATGTCATAGAGAATTTTATCCGCACCACTCTGGTCATGGCTAGGAAAGAAGCAGAATTACACAAGACTGCCCACGCCACGACAGAAACCACGGCACACAACAGACGATAGACCGACCAATCAACGGATAAGTCGGGGCCACCGAAATATCGCTTTCGTCACCAGCTAGGAATGCACCACCGTGTAACACTGGCACAACCAACCACGGCACGCCGACTGCAGATAAAAAGCCCCAGCGATGCCCGCCACCCAACTTATGTCGCTGCTGCCCATATAAGTATTATCATTGGCATTCCAAGTACTCAAAGGAGCAAGGAACCCACGGCAAATGGCAAGTCAGAGCAGGAAGGTTCCGCAACCAAATGCCGACCTCGCCAGAACAGAGAACCATAACAGTGACAAAGAAAATTAATCCAATTATTTAGGTAAAATTTTTCAGCGTAGCCAAAATTATGACTGTATTGTGAGTATAGCAGCGTATGTAAATTCCAAACAAACCGAAGCTTTTATTGACACCGCAGCATAGCATTTTTTTTAAATTCAAATTTTATTGCATTGCTAATGTTGAAAATGTGTAGCCAACCAGAGCAACATGCCAGTCAGTTACTACACCACCTGTTAACCGGCAAAACTTTGACCACGCTATACTGCCGGAATACCAAAAGGTGTACAAGAGATCATCAATGAGAGGAAAGAAACTTTCGCCACGGGCGACCTCTTTCTGCACACATCCTATGACGTGCATTCCATCCAGACAGTGCACGACGATCCGGTCTACAGACCACCCAGAAACTTCCAGCACCGCCATCGGTAAGTCATAAAAAAACAGGCTTGTGAGATGTTGAGATATTTGACGGTGTGATTGAACCTTCAGAACGTAATTGAAATTGAGCCATCACGCTAGCTTCCGAGAAATACAGGGCATGGAGTTTTTGTGTCTATCTGCGCCCAATTACTTCATTCACTGAATCATCTGCATCACCAGTGATAAAATATCAACAGTGTACTCAGGCTACTCGGCTCAGCAAAAAATTACATAATTTTATTAATTCCAGTGCATCTAACCGTATAAAAACTGAATTCAACATCCCAGGTGGCAACAGAAATAAATTCTGCGAAATGTTTTTTGACCTAGAATGCGTACCCGCTCAGGCGATGATCGTCCATGTGTTAGAAGATTATATTAGCCTGTGTTGGGAAATTTGCTAGAGCTTACTTAGACAATGTTATTGTTTGGTGGGACATTTGGGAAGAGCATATGCCGCACGTAATCTAGCTTCAGTTTTTTAAAGTTTTTCTCTTGCTGGCTTAACCTGTGCAAACAAAAAATATATCATGGGCAAAACCGAACTAGATTTCTTGGGACATGTTGTCAATGAAAACGGTAACCGTCCTGCGAGTTTATTACGACCTCGTGTAACTAACTTGCGATTGCACGCAACTTTGCGATGCATCGTGGTTTGAATAGCGATTTCGTGACTATGACCGTCCTCGTCGCTATCTTTTGCGAGTACGCACTCTTGATGACTGCAGTTGGCAATGCTTCTGTGGATACATTTCTCACCTTAAAAAATTTTTCAAAATTTCTGTTTACAGCGACAGAAATTTCTCTTTTCGTAGTTAATTATCAGCCTCGATGATAGTGCCACCTAGCCTAATAATTAAGTAACGGATTGTATATGCTCCACTAGATGTCGGTAAGAATTACATTACAAAATTTATTTATTATTTAGCAGTGCTGTATACAAAGGAAGTAGCGCCATTGAAGACATTCTTAGGGGACGAAGTCAGAGAGTGAAAGTAGGGGTGGCAATGTCCGAAAACGGAGAGGCTACAACAGGAGTGCCGCAACGAAGTGTTTTGGGGCCTTTGTTATTGACTATAATAGTGAATGACATGGCATAATATCAACAGTAATACCAACATTAAAATGTTGCACTAACTTATATAAGAATTATTTTAAGTTTAACAAACCATACACGAAATTAAAAAAAAAGTAATTCTCATTTCGTTCTTAATACCAAAACTTTTAAACATCGAACTATTGTTCAAGATACTTTTCAAATAAAATTCTTAACATACGTTTATAAAAGTCTTCTTCAAGTTGTTTCGAATAGTCGATGACGTGTTCATTCCTGTTACTACAGTCTAAGTTACTTTTAAAAAAAAATCTCCACTCATGTTCTCAGCATCAGCGAGGCAACACATGATCGTGACTTTTCTTGCTGCTAGTTCCATACTTTACAGAAGCTTCTTCTTCATCCAAGCATTTATATTAGTATCTGCAAGACACTTGCTTACCCAGTTGCAGAAAAGTTGTACTTGTACCACTCAAAAACTATGAGCATATTCTTCATTGTAGAAACAATATTTTTCTTCTACTAGTTCAATTATAAAAGGAAAATATGTGCAACACTGTCCCATTTTAGTTCAGGTCCACTACAATCACTGCTGTAAATAAAGTGCAATTATCATAATTACACAAAAAACAGATATCATTAAAATCGGTACCTAGGTTGAAATTATCTTGACAAACAGGTCTTCTTCTTTGCCCAAATTGTCTCTCGTAGATAACATTACATTCCTTATCTCATTGGAACAAAATGACTTCTGATCAGGCGCGGCACGTGGATTTTGACGTAGCTAGGGCTGCATATATGAGGAGGAACATTTTATCCACTAATAAAAGGAGGGGGGTCCGGGGGTCCTGCCCCGGAAAAATAAGGATTTAAAGGTGCGAAATTGTGCTATTTTAGCAGTTGTCGTGTCTAAACATTGAAAATACTTTTGGTAGATTTATTAATATTTTTTTTAAAGAAACATTTGCTAAGGGGCCTCCCTAGTCCTTATTAGAAGAAATGAAGTAACGTTTCAAGCAGTCGCCGCTATTTAATTTTCTCAAACAGTTTAAAACATTTCAAGGTTTTAATTTTTTTAGGCCAAAATCCACAAACATGATTTTAACCAATTTAGCACGCCTTTGGAATAGGCTATAGGTAACGGGCATCCACACATTAGTCAAGTTTATTTGAATCATGTTTTGACTTAATATTTTCATTTTCAATTACAGTGAGATGTAGGAAATTTAAAAGTGTAAAAAAAAAAAAAAAAAAAAAAAAAGCAACTATAGTGCATTACATTAAAGGTGCAGTTTTGTTACATGTGAAACATTGTGAAACTAAAAAACAACTGAGCTATGATGTCAATGATGTCAATTCGATTCTGGACACCACTCTCTGGTGTGATTTGGACTTGGCGTAACTTTCCATGCAGCTAACCTTGTTTTTCTCCACCTACTTGCTACTTCAAGTGCTCAACACAGTTATCCAAAGGTATGTTACATTTATTAAAATTATGTTTGTGGATTTTGTGAATTTTCTTCTAAAATAATTACAGTAGGTACGTGAAGTTCATTCCTCGGTTCTTTTTTTAGAACAAATTTCGCAATAAATTGTTATACAGTGCTCACTTTATTGTGAACGGCCTAAATAGGGTAAGGACAGTACGCAAGGAGGGAGGTTAAATACATCAATCAATGACTTTTATAAATGTAAAGAAATATATTTATACATAATAAAATACAAAGAAACAAAAGAAAACAACTCGTAAGACCTTAAATATTAAAAGTCACCTAAATATCTCAACGAATTCAGTGATATAGGCTAATAGAAGTTGAATGGTAAATTCTAATGATAATTCACCCTATTTCAAAATAGTCGCGTATATGGAGGGCACATTTGTTTATGGTTTTCTGTCTCGTCTACTGCGGGATCATAAATAAGACACATTTTTAAGGTATCTGAAAAGGACGTCCAGAAAAAAACCTTTATATTTGATAAATGGTTATGGAGGAGTTCGGATAGAAAATCAATTATTCATTGAAATTTTCGTCTACGAGTTTAATATATTACTTCTCTGCCATATGGTTCGGTAAAGTGCTCGGCTATATATGTTCTTTAAAAATGAATAACAATGTCACTTCTATTTTACTTTGTGTTTTTAAGTTGATATTAAATTATTATTTGGTTTGAAGTGCGTTATAATTCGTGTGAAATAATAGGCTGCAGAAATTTTTACTGTAATGCCTAGGTGTGAAGGAGCAACATCTAAAACTTATCACTCCGCCTCGAAAAATGGTTGCAATTTGAGGCAATTTTACAGCAGAATATTACAAATTAACTATTCTTTTTGGCGTAATTGGTTTACAAATACCATATATGTAGACACATGTTACTTTAGGCCAGTTTTTTTTATGTGTTTCAGATGGGTTTTGAGTGATAATGTAGTTACGATATTAGATTTTTTTACTAATTAACTAAGTCGCGTACGAAAAATGTGAAAAGTTCGTAGGAAGCGCCACGGTGTGTAGGACAGGTCATGTAACTTTGGTCAAATTTACTGCAGTGATGTCGCGAAACGAGTGAGCTGAGTGACAAGTTGCGTCTGTCGTTAGTGCAGTGTAGCGTGGCGTACTGTACGGGCTGGTAAGCTGGCAGCCCACAAGCGCGCCAAATGCCAGACACCCCCGCCCTCTTTCTTGTAGGTTCGCCAGACCGGGCCGCGCTCTGTGCATGCACCAGCTAGGTCAGACGGGCTGCTCGCCGCACAGCCGTGCCTAGTTCAGACCGCCCGAGGCAGGAAATGCGTACTTAAGTAAATCTTTAAAACTTTCTCGCATTCCTCAGACTTCGCGATCGGCTGACGGTTTTGGCGAGTAGATAGTTCAAAAGATATTACAAATTATCTTCTCTAACACCAGCTGTGAAGATGATAACTATTTACTGTAATTCCCAAATAATCAGGGAGGGCTGCAGCCCTACATCCCAATAACACGAACCGCCACTACTTCTGACTGAAATTCAATAATTATTGATCAACATGGAAAAATAATGAAGATAATAAACAGCAAGTAATTTAAAAGAAAACGCTGCCTAACCCAATTGGACATACCAGAAGCAACAGCTTCAAATCTAAAATACAAAATTTATGTGACGAAATCTATAATGTTATACGTGCACAACCATAACATGAGAACAATGACATTAATAAAACAAGTGGACATAACACCCAAATACAAACCGGAAATATATATAACCATATATAGTAAAATAACAAATATTTCCTCTTGAACGCCACAACTATATGAACTTAAGACATTACAAAAGATGCACTACAATACAATGGACAGAATAACACCCCAAAACATTTGATTGGCTTCCAGTTGTGATGAAATAATTCAAACTGTGATATATCGATTGTGTTGTCTCTATGATGTAAGTGTACGTAGTATGCTATGCACATGTACCATGACACCATGTCTATGACCGGAAGTGTGTGTGTGTACCATATAACAGTATGGACCCGAGTAAAAAGCAGCATGGTATCCCAGATATTGTGTTGTTATTTATCCATCTGTCCACCTAAATACATTCCACAAACGATAATAACCACTGAGTAATGATAATTTCTGTAATATCTACATTGACTGCCAAATGTACAGAAAATTCTAGACAGTGTTGGTATGTTGAAAGAAATACAATTTTTTTTTCAACAAAAAAATTTACAAAGTACAAACGTGACTGATGAAATAAGATAAAAAAACTTGACTGTGTGGTGTCTTCAGCTAATGCCTTCGTCATATTCAGTCTTTATGGTTCGCATCTTCCTTCTTTCTTCAGTTCTTCACTTCCAGTTCTCCATCTTTCTGTGTCCTTGATGATACAGGAGTCTTATATTTCAGCAGAGAATTTATAATGTACTAACACTAACTTTCTTAATGAGCATGGGTTCCGAGTAGTCAGAAATATGTCTTCAGATGGTACCGGTACAAATATCTCATGACAAAAGGTATAAACTTTAACAATACCTGACTGAATGCTAAAAGTCAGGCCTTGATAATTCTTTCATATGTACAGGGCACGGTCGTAGAAGAGCAGGTCTGGACACTCGTATGGAAACTTGACCCCCTTGTTGTTTGGCTGCAGTTCACCAAGTTACCGAGAATATTGTGTTTTATTGGCGCTGATGTTACGGCGGTCGGACTAAACTCCGCCCACTTCCTTTCTGCTAAGATAAACAATTTACCAAAACGTATTTTCTTTTATCAATTTATGAAATACTTTCTTCGCTCACAAATATAAGAAAAGGCTCCAGCTATCTTTATTTACTTTATAAATTTAACAATGGAAAAAGTGGACGGAGTTTGAGTCAGACCGGCCGGAAAACAGCGCCAAAAAGTACGGCATTCTCGGTAACTTGACGAACTACAGCCAAACAACAAGGGGGTCAAGCAAAATACATTGTTAGATAGGAGAGTGTCCAGACCTGTTCTTCTACGACTGTGGTACAGGGTATAGTCCAAAGAGGTTTTATTTATGCGTAGGTTGGCAAAAAGAAGCAACTGTTGAATTATTTATCCGTGATCATTCTCTTTTTTCGAGAGACTGTAACACTTTACTGTTTTTCACATCACATCACATCCTTCATTTTCGAATTTCATAACATCCGAGGACAAGTGACTGGTTGCTGGGGATTTGGGGAATCGGTCGCCATCTTGGATGAGGTCACCACCGAAAACGAGGAATGACGTCACCTCCGTCATCTTGTTTCTGGTCGCCATCTTGTTTCCGGCCACCATCAAAATTTTCCAAAATTTACAAAAAATACAAAAATTCTAAAAAAATATTTTGGATCCATCCGCCATCTTGGAATTATTTCCCCCACCCCTACAAATTTCAACAGTCATTTGTTTATGTGTTCTGGAGGCCACCATATTTAATTTTTTGTAGATATTTACATAAACTTCATTCTTATCAAAAAATCATCTTGATATCTCAACAGGTATAAGCGGTTAGATGATTATTTGAAAACACATTTATTTTTTCTTAACAGCTTTCAAGGACGAACTTCAAAAAATCCGGAAATTACTTTATTGATATTTACAGAAGATTTATTTTAAAGCAAAAACCATTTCAATATTTCCACTGGTTTAGGAGACAAGTGGGATTAGTTAACAACACGTTTTATTTTTAAGAGCTTTCAGGGACGAATTTCGAAAAATTCTAAAAATACTTTTTAGATATTTACCTAAGCATTATTTTAAAGAAAAAAATCTCCTCGTTATCTGAAACAGTTTAGGAGAAATCACTAATTAATGAAAAACACATTTTAAGGCTTTTCACCCCCTTAATTTTCTAATTTCATAAAATCGAAAAATTCGCAAATATGCATTTCTTTAGGCAATATTATGAAGTTAAAAAAATATATATATATATTATAGCTTTCCCTGCTAATGATATATCAGGGATTCTTTGAAAATACATTTCACCCCTTTTAACCCCCTTAGTTATCGAATTTCGAAAATTCCTTTTTTGTGGGTGCCTACGGGCCAAGGGGAAGCTTCCCTCAAAATTTCATGGTTCTAGGTCCAGCGGTTTGGGCTGTGCATTGATGAGTGAGTGAGTGAATGAGTGTGTCAGGACACTTCATTGTATATATTCAGATTGCTAGAATCGCTGATTAAAACTTCTAAATACGAACCAAATTTCTCACTGTCAGAACAGCATAACAAAGCAATGATCTTGATTATTTAATACATTCTCAGATGGTATCTATACCCCCGGCTTCTTTAGGCCCTTAATTGTGTCAAATTATATCTACCTATAGGATCTCTAATCATGTTATCCAATTCATAGCAATTCTGGTAAGTAATACCCACCACTCGGAATGGTCCATGGTACAGAAAAAACAGCTTACAGGTACCATTTACTCAAAAATAACTGATATGTTGTGTGTTTTATAACTTGGTTGCCAATATTGAATGTGTTTATTAAGACATTCCTAGAATATATTAGTTTATTTCTTCAGCTCGGAACCATGTTAATTTTACCAATTTATATGTATGCTTAAAATAATTACACGAACTTATATCGAGGAACAGAAATTAATTTAACACGAGTCAATAAATCGTCGCCATTGCACACTGCACCATTAACAAGTTGAATTCTGGGCAATATCTGCATTGTCCGCATACAGCAAAGTTGGGATGAGCTCAACTTTTTCTGTATAGCTCGTCCGGAAAAAATCAAGCCTTCTGATTGACTGTTCGGTTTCTGGATTGTCCGGATCTACATGAACTGTGGACGTGTGAATCCGCCTTAAAGGTCAGTTGCAAATAAAGGTCTATGATGGCCGGTCGCACGAGACAAGCAAAATGTGATTATGGCGTCATGAGTTAGTCATTGTTCTACATTTTAGCCCATATTCTTCTTTAATAACTAAAATATTAGATAGCAAATAAATGTTCAATTTGTTGTTTACCGTAATGGATTACGATTTTGAAGAAGTAAAATCAGTCTTCTTCTCTTTAGCATAGTTGCCATTTAGAACCCATCAAACCAGATGCAGATATAAATGATGGTATCTTCATGTAACTTCAATTAAAATATTATTTTATAAATTTCTTCGCAAAATTGTTATGTGTATATTCATAAAAAGCAATAATACATTACCAGTGACAATATATACGGGGTAGAGGCATGGAGGCATCAGTCTATGGATTGGAAGCCTTTGAGAAAATTTGAAGCCAGCCAACAGACGATGTTTAAAGATAAGGATAGAGCTAGTGGAGGCAAAAACATGTAAACATAGCATTGACCTGAATTAAAATGTGTTAACTAAACATTATGGTGAAAGTTTGTGCAGCTCTTGGCCTTACAGATTCGATCGTTGCCTAGGATTATCTTTGTACAGGTAGTAAACTTTTATTTAAATTCATCAAGTTTGTAAAGTACATACACACAGCAAGAGCTAATTCAGTTTTTTTATATTTCTGAAGAAATTGTAAACTGTTGTGTACGATTCAAATAGAGAATTTGCGCGAATTTTTGTAAAGAAAAATGACATTATTACATTGCTTTCTGCTATTGTTTTGCCACCCAAAAGATGGCGACTCATGAAAAATAACGTCCTGTGTATGAACAGTTCGAAAATGATCGGCTTCACACGATTACCATTGGAATGTACGGCAGATGTCACTCCATAGACTAATACCTCCATGGGTGGAGGAGGTAACTCCTGGTACGTAATAAAATTAAAGTGAAAAAGCTCCAGATACGAAAATTAACTATTAATACAATTATGATAGGTTGACGAAGACTTGCTGCTGCCCGGAGCAGCAGGGTCGACCTCATCCTTACGCCGCTAACCGCCAACTGCCGAGCCTGTGGTGTTGCAACTGCGTCTTCCAGCAAGGTCCTGACACGCACTCATTATTACAAAAAAAACCCCTTAAATAATACAAATAAAAAAAAAGAAAACTTTTTTAATGCAAATTCTTGATGATTAGAGTGTGTTCCCTTATGCAGGAGCGGTACTGCCCGCCTCGGCTGTTCCATTTCGTAGGCGCGATGCGCACAACAGGCTTCAGCTGAAGGGAAGCAGAACGGTTAGCGTCAGTTCCTTACAATGTCTTTTATGGCAGGATGTACCCTCTTGAAAGTGTTTTCGCAACCCCAAATCATTAACTCTACACACATTTATACCAGCTGTTTGTAAACCATATTTTCACTTAACTGTTGAAAAATTTCACAGTGTGTCTGAAAATTATGAGTACATATTACTTTTGAGAATACAATATTTATTGAACTTATAAATGTGTTAAATAGCCTTCTGTATTTGTTTTGTAGACACACATTACATTTGTTGGGTACTTCTATACATTTAATACAGAGTATTTATTCTCATTTACAAAAAAAAATTCGCCCATCCTACTTTTAAATTACTTGTATGAGTTATTATACTGTACATAAAAAAAGGCGCACACTTCGAAGGGAATTTTCGAAAAAAAATTTTTAGGAATATGTTAACTTTTTTTGGTAAATTAAATTTTTAATAATCCAAAATGTAATACTTAAAATTGTTTGTTTGATAGTCAATGTGTACATTGGAATTTTTTTCCTGTGACATTAATGCTGACAAGACTTCTTCGAGAAAGTGTGCAAAATTCAGAGGATTGGCACAAGTAAATTTTTCAGTTGTCCCACGTGTCACAAACTTTTATACTATAGCACATGTTCTGTACATGTAGCTAAATTTTAATGACAAATATTTTACAACCATTTAAATGATAAAATGCAGTACTCACAGAATAAACACTGTAAATGTGTGAGAAAATTTCATAAAAATTAATTAGGTATGCTCAAAATTTTTCATCAATAAAATTACTTAACATTTTTACTATCATTACCAATAAGATTCGTACTACTTAATAAAAAAATTTCAGACAATTTTTTGGAAACTATGGGGTTAGTGTGTTGTGAAATGGACATAATAAATATATGAAGTTGACGTCGAACAGGTCAGCCGTTTTCGTGCCGTCAGCACCAGGTATATAAGGAACACGCCCCAGTGTGTCACCACACCTACAGCCTGCGATCCACAAAGTGCAACCCCCATATACACTCTCTCAGGTGCTTCGCGCACGGCCTTGCCAAGGGGGCCACCCTGACAACTCATACATTTCCCAAGTTATTTTTATGCAACAATTTCAAACTGTCCTAACAGACTTTCTTAACCACTAGATGCACGCAGGACAAAGGACTCAACAACTGCAAACATCAACCTTGTACATATTTTGCAAATTCAATGTCACGTGTTTTGTATCAGTGTAAGTGTTTTGTGTCATTATTTTAGCAGGACTCAAATTAAAAATTATGCCTCATGCATAGTCACACCTCTGTACAACCTTGTATAATTATTGTCACCATTTCATCTCCACGTAGGGAATTTCGACTTGTCCCCCTGACTTCCGGCCAACCGTCGTGCTGGATGGAAGTCGGGCGGCCAGCCAGTCTTCAAGTAGCGGGAGTTCAGTATGGTCGTGCGCGCGCGTCAGTGCTGCGGTCTCGGAGGACATCGCCATCTCTAATCAAACAATAAGTTGCAATAGCGTAAGTTAACATCCAAGAACCTCTTTCATTTGCTTGTGCCCCCCAGACACCGCCCACGTGGAAGACCTCACCCGCCACGCTTTAATTTCGCTCACTCAAATTCGCCACGTGCTCCAGCACGTTTTTGCACCGCGTAAGCTAATGGGCGGCTATAGACCCATGCCCGCTCTTGTGGAGGGTAATCTCATTTCGCCTCACAGTATTTGTGTTAGTAAAACGTGCTCTCATTTATTACCGAATTGGCGAGTTTGATTTGTAGTGAATTCCTCGTACCCCGCTTCACGGGGGAATTTACGGCCGGCGACTGCAATCCACCACCATCACCTTGTACCGTATAAATATGAGGACATTTCATGGATTATTTCCACTCAACTGCATCCCTGCCATGAGATGCGCACGGGATTCTGTGTGAATTCAGGTATTTTAATTTACCACGTGGGACTTAGAGTACCAATTCTGAGGACACTGTCTCTAATCGCCCTCACCATTCACATCAGGCCATCACGGTGATGTGAACGGGGTTCGTGATTAGGTGTTGTTTGGCCGGTGCGCCAGCCCGTTAAGAGAGAACGGGCACTCATGAGAGCAGAGACTCTAGGTTTCAGGGCCACGTGGCCGACGGATGTGGCGTTGCAAGAATACTCCCCACTCTACGTCGCTAAGTTACTCACGCAGGGGAATCTTATGGCGCTCCCCATGCCCGTAGCACTATGGTAGAAAGTACACACATAAAACACACTGTAGGTATAGCACTGGAATGCGGGTTGAAGGGTCCCGCGCCCTGATGGCCATGAAGCGGCAAGCAATAAATACGAACCTGTAGTTGGAAACGTATTTATTAGAAAACCACCATGCTCCAAGAATACACACACACTGGTGGCGCAATATGCGGATCCGGCCCTAAGCCCGGCCGGTGGGCGATACTGAAAAGTGAAAATTCACCGCGTAGGCAAAAATAGAATTTAAGTCACGCCCCTGGGCGACGAGTTGCAGGGTTGAACGGTACTCCTCCAGGCCAGCAAAGTTAAATAAAATGTTCCTGATGAAAATATGACTATTGATACACTACTGATTAACACAAAGTCTTGAAGGGCCTGGAGTGACGAGCACATCGACCGTCCCGGGCCACCGCGTAATGCCAACTGGCGAGTTCTTCCCGCGTGCATGACGTCGTGCCGCCAAAGCGCGGGAAGCACTCGCCGAAAAACACAAAATCACTAAATTAAACAAGGGCAAGGGCCCAAAACACTCACAACAACACAGCTTGAGGGTTAGAGTCCCAAATTTGAATAACGGGCTAGTTTATAGAGAGTTTACGTAAATTAAAGTTACGTGAAATTATGAACCACAAACACTTAAAGAATTAGACACTGAATTTTTACGTTAATTGCATAATAATAATTACGACACAACACTGGTAATTACTGATTAACTAAAACATGAAAATGTTTGGGAGAGAACACGTGCAGATATTTGGGCGGTGAGGTTGGCTGCGCGGACGAGTCCAACTTGCCGTGAGACGCAGGGGTGTATCCCTGGGTTTAAGGTTAAATACGAAAAGGCTTAAAAGAGACACAGTACACATGGAACACACTTACCCCTGGCCTTTGTATATTACTGCCTTCTAAAAGGCGAAACTCCCATTGACGGGGTAAGCACGGGGGTGCTATTATGAAGTGTTTAACTTTAACGTTAATTTGCGTCGCTTCTCGTCAAGGGGGCACATTCCTACCATTTAATGGCAGTTCTTTGGGGCCGACGCACACACTGGTGGCACCCGGCATCGCGGGGGCAGCGTCTGGACGCAGCTACCTCGCGTGTCCACGTGGCCGGGTGCGTTCCCACATGTCGTGGCTGTACGGGCGCTCGGCCCGTTCCGTAATGGTGGCTTGATGCGCACAACGGGCTCAGAGAGAGGGAGTTGCGGAACGACCTGTGTCAACGGGACGGGTCACGCCACGATCTCACCCCTATTCCACCCACTCAAGATTCTCGTGCTAACCCAAGCACCCTGGTTAGCTGGCGCCCGCAAAGTATATTTACAACACCATCCCGTAAATTTACAGTCTCTCCACAACCCGTGATCCCGGCCACGTAAAAGTGTACTACAATGCGACTGGATTAGTGAATTTTTAACATGCGTGACAATTTCTGTTGAGAAATTCTGTATTTTACCTACATTATTTTTAGAGTAGATTTCTTAGGCACATGCACTCGAATAGAACGACCAGTGTTCGTACTTTTTTATGTATCTGTAGTAAATCACTATTCAGTGAACATTTGAACGGCGTATTGCAGAAATGCAACATGTCCAAAATTTTTACATTAACCTTTTATGGCCAATTTAGGCTGTGAATGGGTTAATGGATCATGTACCACAGAAAGGAAACATGTCCGCACGATAACAGAGGCAGATCTGGCAATGCCTTCAATTGTCTGTGTACTGCAGATAAGAAACAAGTTTAGGACAAGTTACCATTATGAAAAATGGACATGTTGCCTTTCTGCAGTATGTGGTTCATTTGTAATGCATCGCAGTAGAGGTATATTGTTTACAGTCTCGCGTCAGCTCTAAGTTCCTGCCGGGACACTTATGTATTTTTCATACATAATACAACACATACAAGCACATCGATGGACATACTAGTTGTATTAAGTGTGCAGTAACAGCATTTTCATCACCTTGTTTTTATTTTTTTTACTAGAGCAGCAGTATATATATATATATATATATATATATATATATATATATATATATATATATATATATACATACATACATACATACATACATATATATCCTCCTTTTAAGAAATTCAATTTTTGTGCCCTGTTTCACAACCATTGTACATAGGCCATACACGAGTTGTAATATCAAACACTGCTTTTTGCAGATTAGTGACAACCTACATACTAAACCATAATCTGATGAAAAACAATAAAAATATAGTAAAGGTAGCTCAATCAAGTATCTGAGTTTAGTAATTGATCAGCATCTAAAATGGAAGGATAATATTGACAGTGCGCTGAAAAAAATCCTACCTGCGATTGGGGCACTTTATAGACTACATACTTTGTCTGTAATGATAAAAATACAATATACAATGTCTTTATACAAAGTCACTTAAATTATTTGTCATTCCACTGATATGGGGATCAGCGACAAACTATCTACTGTCACCGCTACTGTCTACAACTTGCCAAACAGCTACCATAGTGTTGATATTTACACCAAATAAGATGTTCTGTCAATTTATGGTCTCTACAAATACAACATTCTTTCTCATTTGTACATTCACTTTGAATTGTACTATGCCACACACAACAGCACATACAACATAAACACCAGAATCAAAGATTGCCTGTATCTCCGAAGCATAAACACAGAGTATGTTAGGAAATCTATTCTCTTTGAAGGATTAAAAAACTATAATGCACTATCATGGGAAATAAAAATACGTTTTCGATCAGTAACTTCAAAAAACAAGCGAAAAGGTTATTATTAAACTCCATTATGAAATATGCCACCATCAGAAAATGTAGATATGCTATCGATAACTGCTCTGTGTCACTTTAATGTAGACAATATATTTGTATATGTAGGTAGGTCCTACATATGTATGTACATCGATATAAATATGTAAGTAAATACAATAGTCCTCTTGCTCATACTATATGGGATAGTGTAATTATCTGACTTTAATTCCGGGAAAGTGTGATTTCGAGTAGATGCTTTGGATATTGGACTGATTACTTTCAATTAGTATATTAAGGGCTACCACCAATTTATAGTGTATACGATAATTCCATGTAAAACTATTGTTTCAACAATCTGAAGCAGAGAGGATTATGTAATGCTTTTACTGTCCACTTTTGTATGCTGTAATAACTCTAAATTAATGTGACAGCATTGTGCAATTTGCAGTTGGGTGTTCGTTTATAGAAAAAAATTGAGGTTTGGTAGAATGAAACTTAAGTATGAGTATGATCCTGACACAAGTGTACATATTCTTTTACTGTAATTTGTGTGTTATCAAAAAAAAAAAATAAATAAATAAATAAATAAAATTTCTGAAAGCACTGAGTTTTGAAATACTCACTATCAGTAACATGTCTGCAATTTTGCAACCAAATAGTTTTTCATGTACTATTAGGCGGGAATTTAAACAACGAAAGCCCGCAGCCATGCTGTTTGTACAATTTGGGGCCAGAAATCAGAATGTTGTATGCAATCAAGGAAAAGCCACTAAACCACTCACAATAATATTCTATTCATGGCTGAGACAGGAAAATCAGTATACTGTAACTTGATCGACTTTTTGGGATGTGTATCTTCCAGTCACCCGCACTGGCAACAATAAGAGATGGTAGAGTGAGTCAGTAGAGTCTGAAATATGATCTGCAGTGCATGCTGAATATAATGCGTGCGTCGCGGCTGCAAACATGTTCTTTGTTCTACCTGCCTTAAATATAACTGTGTGTCGCAGAACTCTTCGAGTGGGGCGTAGAAATTAAATTTAGAGTATTATATTTCTTTCCTTCACTGGTAATCCCCATCCCCCATCTATCTTTAATTTGAATAACAGAAAAGTTTGTTACTTACTACATTTTGCCCTGCAATTGTTTGTAAACTGTGTGCCAGACATAGTTTAAATATTTTTTAAACAATTAAATTTCTAATGTAAGGAAAATTGGTACCATCATTGGCAAGATAGTCCATAATTATACTGAAAACATTTTGAAGTCGTTTGAATGAATGGTTTTCGAGTGATGACGAGTTTAGTTTGAACGTTTCCTGGGCGCTCGCGCTAGCTGTGGAATGACAGAAAATGGCGGACGGGTATACCGGAAATGTACTGGATCAGTAGCACTGGTCACGTGACTGGCTCTACTCAGTTCTTGGGTACTTAGGGAAACATACTGGGTCAGTTAGTTCTGGTCACGTAACTGGATCTACTCAGTTGTTGGATGCTTAACGAGCGGTCGTAAATCTGAAGAGTAATTACTTGGCGGCCTTTAAAAAAGAAAAAAAAAATTAAATAAATAAATATATATGTATATATATACATATATATAAAGCAAAATTGCAGAAGCAAAGATTTCAGTCGCCTGTCTGCCAGATCTGTGTTATTAGACCAGGTTAAAACAGTGAAGAATATCCTTTTGTGTCGGTATAATATATGTATGTAGCATTAAAATTGTGTATTAGAAATGAGAATTTATTTCATACCTGAATTTCGTGTTTTTACTTGATAAACTGCTCCTGACTTCTTGTTCAACAAAAACACTACAATCCGACATAGTTTATTCCGTGGACATGCATTCAAACCGCCTTACAACATACGGTATGTTTTCTATTATTTACATGCTGGAGTCTGTTTACTTTTTATGCACGCTTTCCTCTGTATACCCTGCTAGACCCTGCTAGGGTTAATGCTTGTTGCCTGCTGCCGAGCAGGCAGGGTAGCACCAAGGAGTATGGCGACAGGATCAAGTTGAACACTTGGAGAACTTGAGGGCGGGTAGATCCTTATTGCACGACATTTCGACCGGTTTACTCGCTTTCGAGTGGAATAAGTTTCTGTAAGTGCCTCAGGGCCCATTAACGTGATTAAGGTTAATTCTACTACAGGTTAGAAAGAAAATACGATTTCTTATGGGAGAGCTTGGCACAGGAAAAATTTCTGCCACTAGTTTCGTTTCAATCTCTAAGTGACCAGAAAATTACGAAACCATAGTAAAAATCAATATAAATAATCATTGAAATTATATTGGTCATTTAATTTAATTTTAAAATGAAAATAAACCGATTTTGTGTTTTAAATTATTAACTTAATATATCTTAAAATTCAGGAAAGCTCTGTGATTGGTCAGTTTGGTGCACTAGCTATACCAGCGCTCAAGTGGCAGAAATTTTCCCTGTGCCAAACTTATAACATTGATCTTTTTAACTGTATTAGGGTTAATGCTCGTTGAGTAGAATTAACCTTAGTGTGATGTCACACGATGCTGGTTTGGTACCACACATGGGGGTGAAACTAAAGCCCGTGTGCCACGATGGAAGTTTCTTCCATGGAAGCTGCTGTGGCAGGTGCTGTGGAAGGTTCCGTGGAAGCTATGGCAGAACGCTGGCAGTTTCTGTGGAGGATTTCATTTTTGGACCGGTGCTATTTTCTGTGGAAGGAGTGCTACAAGTTGGAAATTTTAGCCAATCAGAGGGTCGTGGTTGTCATTTGTCGGCATCATGTTGAAATATGCCTCCAATATCCATTTTCGTTTCTGTCAATTTTAAATTTCACGATTTGGTCGGCCGAAGCTGTAATGGCATTATGCTATAATTATGAAAAACATCTATTATGTCGTTAATGAAGTGTGTCCAGGAACTACAAGTGCAGAAGTGAAAATGAAACTTGTTTCGATGAGGACACATTTTGTTTGCGAGAACAATATTTTTAACGACTCGTGTAAAATTCATTTATTTATTATGACGTGTAACATTAGCAAAAAACTACAAGACGCAAACAATAATGGATGGTAATGAAAATAAAGTTAAGGCTCTTTGGAAAATAGTCAATGAAGAAACTAAATCTAACTTGAAAATGAAAAAAAACAAGGTATATAAGAATTAAATACAGATAAAGGAGCTATTACACATCAGTTCAAGATTGCTAATCATATAAAAAATTATTTTTAAATATTGATGAAGAGAGACATAAATCTTATGAACATACTCAAATTACTCAAATACCAATAAATAAAAATAAAAGATGTGTTACAAATTTTAAATTGTATCTGGTTAATGAACATGAGGTACAAAAAACCATTATGTCTCTCAGTAACAAAAAAAACTGATATTTTTAATTTGTCATCTTATTTGATAAAGAAATGTGTGAAGCAAATTATTAAACCTCTAACTTATATTATTAATGCCTCAATTGCTGACAGAATGAAAATTGCAAAAATTGTGCTTGCATACAAGAAAGGAAAGAGAACTTTAGCAAGCAATTATAGACCAATAAGTTTACTCCCAATTTTTTCAAAAATGTATGAAAAAATCATACATAATAGGTTAATTAAATTCTTAAATACAAATAATATTTTATGCCCAGAGCAATATGGTTTTCAAAAGGGAAAGTCAACAACCATGGCCATGTATTATCTAATTAAAACAATTCTTAATTACATGGACTCTGGATCGTATGTATATGGAGTATTTTGTGATCTGTCAAAGGCATTTGACCTTGTAAATCATGACATATTAATGAATAAATTACACCATTATGGCATAAGAGGAAATGAATTGAAATTCTTTGGCTCTTATTTACAGTATCATAAGCAAAAAGTACTCCTTAAACAGAATAACAATGAAATTTATTCTGATTGGGGTTGTATTAAAAAAGGAGTACCTCAGGGAAGTGTATTGGGTCCATTGTTGTTCCTGATACATGTAAATGACCTGCCAGCTCAAATAGATATGGGTAATATAGTGTCATTTGCAGATGACACAAACTTGATTTTAACTGCTGAATCTATATCTGAACTTAAGGACAAAACCATAAAGCAGTTGATAAATGTAAATAAATGGTTTAGTGTAAATTATTTGAAACTAAACATTGATAAAACACAATTCATGTTTTTTTTTTTTTCAAATAATAATATTAATATTAATGAACCACTGCTAACCCAATTTCAAAACCAAACAGTAAACCAAGTAGAAGCTACAACATTTTTGGGATTAATGTTTGATAGAAAACTTAAATGGAATGAACATGTTAAATTAGTTTCTAATAAATTAAGTAAAGTATGTTATGCACTCAGAATATTATAAAATGTATTGGGTAGACATGATTTACGTACTGCTTATTTTGCACTTTTTCATTCTGTCATGACTTATGGTATTAAGGTTTGGGGAAACAGTAGTCATAGTAATATAATGTTTAAACTTCAAAAGAAAGCAATACGTATAATATGTAATGTTAAACCAAATACCTCATGTAAAATTTTATTTAGCAAATTGAAAATACTTCCATTTTATTCAGAATATATTTTTCGATTATTACTATTTACAAAAAACAACATAGAAAGTTTTGTTGAAATGAAAAATCCCAAAGTATATAAATCTAGAAATTCTTATAAAAATAAACCAAAAACTCATAATACAACATCATTCACCAAGGGAATTCAACACAGAGGACTTGTTTTCTTCAATAAATTACCTAAAGATCTATCTTTAATTGAAAATAAAGTTAAATTTAAAAGGGAACTCAGGAAATATATTGAAATTAAGAATATATATTTAGCCATTGAAATGCAAGATTTTTAATGTAAATAATATTTACCAAGGTATATGTATTGTATACTTGCTCTTAAATACTGTTTTAACTATACTTATTGACAACTTTTTATAATTATGTTAAATGATTAGTAGGTTTTATAAACCATATTTTTATGTATTTATTGTAAAAATGTAGTTAACTATGAACTTACCATAAGATTTTGTGTTTTTGTATTGTCTATTTTTGTAAAATTTGATCATATTGTAATCTTCTTTTTGACAAAGCCTATGTTCTTAGCATTAAGCTCATACTTGAACCTATTGGCTGATATAATAAATCAAATCAATATCTTCAGGCATCATGCACACAATTAAAAGTTCAATTAAATACATTCCGCGTCTGTGCGAGACACTGGTAGTTTTAATTTGTAAACACGCTTTCGAAATGTTAATCAGTACATTCATGTAGGTGATGTTCGTGAGCATTGTAGTATATGATTTCATATTATCTCCTTAATCGTTTGCTGCATATTTTGATGGTGTCAGAGGTTTGCAAGGTCTATACTCTAATGTAGTGGATATGTCTGTTTTCATTGTTGTACAACTCTGCCTAATCGTTAACCTACTTTTCCTATCAACAAATAATCCTAATATCACAAGTCGTCTCTTTGTATACCTTAAATTAAAATGTTACAGCCAACTCAATGCATAATAAGTACAGGTGACAGCATAAAGCAATAACATACATGCATAATTTAGCCACATGGGGAAGAGAAATTGGAAAAGATATCTAATATAAATTACAATTTGGTGACTACCTGGTGGCAAGTTTATCTGCCCTGTCACTTCCCAGGTCCTTAAAATTTCTATCAAATAAACAAATGCAAATGAGCTGTGGTGAGATCACTCCTGCCTGCCCCTCAAAAATACTATTTCTAAACTTGCCAGCCCCTTTTAGTCATCAATTCACAATGCAAAACCTTCCACTCCAAAAAAAAAATTATCTTCGTACAAAAATGTACACAAAAAAGAACTGATGGATGTAATTAACTACCATACACTGTACTCTATAAGCCTACTCTATGTTCTCCTCCGCACCCTTTCGATCTTCTCACTGTTTCTTCCCTTCTCCCATTAGCTAACAGTTAACCCTGTCTATCCCTCTCCATTAATAATATTAATAATAAATTTTACACTCTCAATCAGGCTAATGCCCGGTGGCGAGCAGACTCTTCACCCATTCCCACAGCTCCAATCCTCCAGTCCCCTCCTAAACCATCCAACCCCCTTCACAGTCTCCAACTCTTCCTGCAGTGCATTCCACTCCCTCACCATCCTCACCAGCATTGACTGTCTACCCCTTTCCGTTCTCCTTCACACCCTCTGAATTTTATACTTTTGTTACATTTTCTCTTAAAAGTTCCCTTAGTTTGCAGGCCAAACTGCCCCATTTCCCCTCCCCATTCATCACCCTAAGCCTAAAAGTTCCTTTCCTCCTCACCAGGCTGACCCTGCCTCTTTCATTTACTCATCACCCACCTCACTGCCCTTCTCTAGCTCCTGTAACTTCCCCATACAGATCCCACTCCGCGGCAACATATTCCAATGCTGGACAAACCATTGTGCAATATGTCATTCCCATCACCTCATTATTAACGCCACTTAACACCCTCCCAAGCAGTCCTAAAGCCCTTCTTAACCACTCTGTCCACCTTAGATCAGCCTGTACCACAACCTCTGTGGCTACCTCTACCCATCCCATCTGTACACCTCTCTACTCACCACTCTCTTCCTAGTAAACCTCACCAACTTAGTTTTACACACATTAACCTTCATTCTGTTCTCCTCCAAGACCACAACCTATTAATATCCTCTTGCAAGTTGTTTCCACTGCTCACCTCTGTAAACAGTCTTATTTTACCTACAATCCTGGTAGACGGCAGAGGGTCCCCTGAGAAAGTCCTCAAGCCAGTTAACCAACCGCTTGTCATCCAGCAATAATAACACTTTCCTCAACAGGTTTCCATGAGGATCTTTGTCAAAGGCCTTCTCGAAGTCTATTAAACAGGCATACACCCGCTTCTCCTCATAAACTGCCTGAACCAGATCCTCTAACAAACCTGCCAACTGTTTATATCCTCAACTGTTTTTTTATTTCATAGTATGTCCGTCAATGTGCTCAATTTCAATTCCTTCATCATTACAGATAGTGTATAGTTACCTTATTCCTCTCTATCCAGCCCCTGCGTACTCTGTCACACACCATTCAACATTTTGCTGAGCTTCTTTGCACTTACACTTCCACGCACAGATCACACTCTGTTGCCACATGTTCCAGCATTGGCTGTACCAACATGCAGTACCATAAAACTGGGTGAATAGAAACAACATTAAAAATAAGTTCCTAGCTAACACTTTTTCCTCGAATAAAATTTGCTACAATTTAAGTTCTTTTCATGAATGGTTTTATCTTGCCTATCTATAAAAAAAAATAATAATTTATAAAACACAGTTAATACCTAACATTTTGCTCTGAAGTAGTTTATATTCACCCTTTTTACAGTAAAGTTGTTTCTATTCACCATTTTTACAGTAAAATTTTTTCTTTACCTCACAGTTCAGCGCCTACTTTGCAGCACAACCGTATCTACACACACTTGTGAGCTCACTGTTACTAACTCAACCCATCAAATACAATAGTTCAACTACTTCCAAAGAATAGACTGTTTACCCTACTCAGTTTTCCTCCGCACACTATAATTCTCTACAAAGCTGCAAAAATATATGTTCTTGTGTAACTTTTCAACTAAGTGTATGGAAGGTACGAAGTTGAAACTCTGAAATCTACAACAAATTGTAGGTCAATAAAAAAATTAGCCAAACATTACCTCAAGTTTCCAATTTTACCCTTACAGCAGTATTGCACTTACCTGTTATTTTGTTACTGTTACCAAACCTGCACTCACCAAATAGACAGCTGTACTCACAAGGTGTGAACAGTAAAACTAGGTACTGTATGTGTTCCAGTGAGCGTCAACGTGGATCATTGAATGAATAAATTAAAGATTTCAACAGTTTTTTTAGGCATTAACTTACATGTTAAGATTATTGAACTGAATGGTTTGAAAATGAGTTACATTTATTTTAATTAACATGTGCATATGAGCCATAAAAAGTTTACATTGTAATTCAAACTGAATGATAACAGAACCTATTTCGCATAGTAGCACAGCATCAAATGTGCACCACATACCTCATAAATCTTGGCCTGACAGTTGACTGTTGCACTACACACTTGGCAATGATGGTTTTTGATATTAATACTTTTATTGGAATACTGCAATTATTTACTTTTGCGCACCTATACAAAGTGTGTGCCAGTTACACATTTCCTAAGGATACAGTAAGCACCTCAATTTCAGACACACAAATGTGAAATAAAAATGTTATGGTATTGCATTCTTGACTATGCACATATCATACCTGTGATGAGGAGGCTATAAGTAGCCTAACGATCACATTAGAAATTTTTCTCAAACCCAGTTTTTTTACTATTGTTTTTGTCTTTAAAAATAACACATTAATTTCACTATTGAGAGTGATAAATATTAAAGCATTTATTGAAAAACAATTGTAAAAGTACAGTTCAGGCATACATATTAAAATCAGTCGCCCATATCAGAGTATAAATAAACTTGCTGAAAATATTTGTGACAAAGTGAATATGCAGTTCTTAATATTTTATGTTTATTTTACAACACTGTGACTTATGTTCAAATATAGCTAGAAAACCAGCAACACAATATACTTTTAGATATGACAAATTTATTTATTCAGTAAAAACTACTACTAGGTAATGAAGTTAAAATCAAGTAAGTTAACTGATATTTTTTTACGAGTCACTCATGAATTTTGTATTCCTGTAACAAGTTGGGCAAATCCACCTTTCCAAATGGATACTCGTTCAATTAACACAAAACTTGACTTATATCTTGATGCAAATTAAAAAAATACATTGGAGCATAAAGTTAGCTAAACTAAGTACTGAGGCCTGCTCATGTACTGGTACTGCACTTCGATGCAGTGGTACAAACACAGCCATCTTCACAATATTCCCCTCACTCAACTTATCTTGTACAACTTCACAGAATCAGTCTGAGTACTTTGCACACAACCTTGTTCACCACATACTCTCACAATTCCACGACAACTTGTCGCCGTAGGGGGGTTTTGCAAAGAGGCGGTTGAGGTTTTGCGTTTAAAAATTCGGTACTTACTTTTATGAGGGCGCCATCCCAACATGCCCGGCTGGGAACGGGTCGAAAGCACAAGATATCTCAGGGCGGATGGTTCTTTGGCGGATTAATTATGTTACCCCCTGGCGGTGATTTAGAAACGGAAATTCTTATT